>OY796880.1:67076821-67371707 GCA_963680785.1 Diplosoma virens
AGAATCAAATTTAGATTTGTCTCTATAGTAACCAATAAAATTATTATTTTTCTTGGGAGCGTTATATTTTGAACTTGACAAAAAATGGGATAGTTATCACTAATTTCAGAAGTTTCTATAACCCTGGGGAGAATTTTATGATTCGTGACATTAGTTATTATATGATCTATAATCGTAGCTGTTGTACCAGTAACCCTCGTAGGTTTAGTTATAATGGGGAAAGCTCCACAGCTTAACAGTGTGTTTATAAAATGCATAGCATCAAGTGATCTATTTATTAGGGAAGTATTACAGTAATATTAAGTTCTCCCAAGATGAAGTAATTTATGTTGTATTTATTATAATCTGTGAGGAAGTTAGACAAGTCTTCAATAAAATCATTAATTAGTATTTGTGAGGGATGACGATATATTACTCTGATAACAAAAGATGCATCAGACTGATCGAAAATATTAACCCACAAGGCTTTTGAGTTGCATAGTTGGTACTGATTTTCACACACTTTATATTTGAGATTATCAGATATATGCATTGCTGCTCCACCAGCATTGGTTGTAGAATTAACATGATCAAAGCTGTAGTTCAGAAGGTCAAGATTTGATAGAGGTTGGTTTTTGATGCGAGTTTCCGTAATACAAATGATGTGTGGAAGGGTTTGTAAAGATTCAATTAGTTCGTATAATATATCATAATTTTTATGCAAAGATCTTACGTTAACATGTAACAGCATCAAGGTATTAATGGATTTTGTTTTAAGTATTTTACATTCTAAATTATAGTATTTGCAGTTCCTAGTATTACTAGTTAAGTCTCCTAATAAGCCATCGCACAAGTCTGTCTGATTGCTTTGTTTAAAACTGGCTGCTCGACACGAGTCAAGGAAATCCAAAAGCGATTCCTCGTCTTCTGTGAAAAACGCCGTTTTTAAAAGTTGCGAAGAGAACAAAAAAGTAGATACACAAGTTGCAAAATAGTCTATTAGTATTTAAGGCAACAGCAAATTTTCAGGCGTTACCCTTCAAGGCAATATCATCAAAAATAAAGAAAAAATATATTTTTATATATACGTATTCATATTAATATATATATTTAAAATGGTGAAAATTGGTTTTCTGGACATTACAAAATAATTAGGTCACCGTAAAAGAAATCAATAAATCTTTAAAACAATATGAAGTACGCTATTTTATTAATTTTTGTAGAAAAGAAAATAGTTTGGGTCTAATGATTCATATGATTGATAGTATTCGTAAGATTGTTTGTAATCATTAAAAACACAACTAGTTTGCTTACTGTTAAATGCAGCGCGCAGGGAGCTTTAGGCATAACTCGTGGAGCGCTTAACTATTTACAAAATTATCAAATTCACAAAATGACATTAACTAAAAAAAATAAAACAAAATTACTACATACCGAATAAAGACAATGTATTATTCAAATGGCCAATTAACAAAGTAACTATAAAAAATTTAAAAAATACATATTTTGCTTAAAAAAAAAAAGACAAAAAATAAATTTTAAGTAACACAATAGAACAAACATTATAATAAATATTTAAAATTAACCGATAATCCATTTATTAATCTTAAATTAAAGACATTAATTAAGTTCTACACGAGAACCATCAATAATCAAATTTATATCACCTGGAGAAGTAACCCATTGAACAGTTTTATCCGAAACTTTAGCTTGTTTGGCAATAAGGATTAGTCGTTTCTTTTTTTAAATAAATGGGCTTCGGTAGGTGATTTGTAAGGAAGATTCCGGAATTATTATTTTTATTTTAGTCTTTTAATACGACTAAGGAAGAGAAAATTCTGAATTTTTCTTCCATTGTTGAGACCTTACAAATTATTGGTCTTCAATTAGATCTTCTAGAATCAATTTTTGTTGAAGCTGAACTCAATCTATGGCAGTCTATTAATTTAATATCTTTACAGTGAAGCACTTCTTTGAGGAAGTTACAAACAATTTTTTTAGTTTTTCTTTGTTTTCTCTTGGCTGTTCTTCTATACCATGTATTTAAACATTCATTCTTTTACTGTAATGTTCTTGAGCCAAATTTCTAACATAAACTTCTTTCTTAAAATCAACGAATTGTTTGTTTAGTTAGGAATATTTTAACTCAAGAGAATCAATTTTTTTACTTTGAACATTCACTTCTTTTTCTAGGAGATCAATCATCTGATTTAATATCAAATAGAGTTCTTTTTGACTGGAAATATGTTCACTTAACTTTTCTTCTAATTTATTAAATTTATTTGAAAAGCAATTTTCTAATTCTTTTAAAGTCTTCATTATACTTTGCAGTGTGATATGATCATCTAAATCATTGCTTTTTTTTGGTGACATGCTTGAATATTAATATAATAAAAGTCCTTATAAAATTTTTTTTTATTTTTTATTTAATCTATTTCTTTTTCACAGATTGATTATTACACTTCACTGCCTTCAACGCCTGACTCTCAGTAATCAGTTCATCAATTTGAACGCTAAAAAAAAGCATGTCTGTTCACCAAGAGCACGAATACAGACAGTACATACGTTTGGTACATACGACGTTCTATTGCAGTGACGTTGATCAAAAACATATTACGTCAATACGATCGAGCAAAAGAGAAAGGAAGATACATACAACACAATAGACAACGAATTGGGCGTTATACCGTATAATATGAGAGCAGCGCTCAAAGAGACGCGATTATTCTCTTATAATAAAATTACGAATTACTTTTAACGGGAATAAACTACATCGTTATGATTAAAATTATTATGAAGTGTGACATTTATCCTAGACTGGCAACAAAATTAGTACTGAATGTTGTCTTTGATAAAGAATATTATCTGAAAACTTTAGCGAAAAAGTTCAAATTCTCCAAAAACACCAGCCGTTTAAGTATTAAAAGCTGTCAAAAGACCACTTTGGTTATTTTGGTTATTTTATTAATAACAGCTTACGTTGGTATGCAAAAACTTGACTTAAATAAGCTGAGCTTAGAGTCTTTCTGCACATTCCACTTATACCTGTAAAAGTGCATTTATAGAAAATTACCAAAACACCTGTTTGCTTTATTTTCTTTGCGTTTCTGATCATAATTTGCGCGTGCACTCGCTGCCAGCGCCCTTTTTGTTTTAAGCTTTAAATTAGTTAGTCTTATCTTGGAGCATAGTTCGTGTCTGCAGCGAGTTCATTTAGAGTTGGCTTTGTTGCCTTCTTTTTCACACTTCTCAATCTGTGAGGCGACCAGCAGCAATTGGTGGCGGCTGGCTGAAGTCTGAGTAGACTTAGTGTTATTTGTTGTACCCTGTTTGGATTGTCACTTCTCAATCTGTGAGGCGACCAGCTGCATTGTTTGTAGACGGCTGGTTGAAGTCTGAGTAGACTTAGTGCAGTTTTTGGTATTTGGTAATCCCCGTTGTATTTCCCGCTATTCCCCCTGAGTCAGCACCGACGTGAACTGCTCGGTAAGACAACTATGTGTTTTCTTTTTGTGTTTAACTTTAAGTTCGTTTTATTTATTTACAGATTACCACTTTTCAACGCTTCTAAAGGCTTCAGTTTATTATTTACTTTTATTAAAATAATTTTCTTAGTTATTTTTGACTTTTTATTTCATCGAAGCCGGAAGCGCGTTAACCCGTATCAGTACTTCTGAAATCACACCGCTTGTCGCACTACTGTCCACATTTTGTGGACATCTGTTATTAAAGCATGATTCTTAGCGAAATCTCATAACATTTGTTTGCAAGTAGTATATTAGAATGAAGAACATAATAAGACGAACATCTCGCTTAGTTGGCTGATTACTGTAAATCAACGATTAATGAAAAAACCAGTCATACACATGGCCGCCTATATATTCACTCACACAAACCACATTTGCAAGACTTAGAAATTTTTTAATGTTGCGGGCACACTTCTTTCCCACAATTATCACAACGTGATCTCGTATGCTTCTTGCAAACTCTACATCTTTTTTGATGGCTGGATGTGGGACCGGGGAGAATGCTGGATTTAAATGGTATAGAAAAGCCCACCTGGGAAGCTACAGTACATCTCTAACAGGGTGCTTTTGATTTGAAAGTCTCAGATGACCCTCAACAGCAGGTGTTGCTAGTTTAAATGTCAAGTGTTTCAAAATGCTTTTTTTGATTTGGAATATTTCCCAGGTTTCTTTAGCAAGATATACGAATTGTTAGCTGCAGCGTCAAGCACGTTGTAAAAGAAAAACAGTGGCCACCTAACTGTTTTTCTGCGACCGAAAACTCCTCTAAATTTTCGTCAAACATATCAACACCACCTTTCCTTTGGTTGTAATCCAAAATCATAAGCGGCTTTTTGCATTCGTCAGCTGTAACCAAACTATTTGTATGTGTTGAGCTCAACAGAACAACTGGCTTTTTGTTTCTTTTAGCTTGGTATGCAACTAAGCACATCATTATGATTGTATAGAAACGTGGATGAGTACAACACCATTCTGTTGTTCAAGGAATGTGGAATTTCTAAAGTTATCTGTTTAAACATCTCTTTCAGTTTCATAGTAGGGTTCCAGCAATCTAAGCAAAATATCTTAACCTAAATTTCGATGTACCTGATCTCCTTCCTTTCCACCGTAAGCGATTGCGTTCAGAGCGTATCCAGTGCTAGATTTGCATGCCCAGAAAATTTTTAGTCCATACTTTCTTGGTTTTGACGGCATGTAAGTTCTACCTGGAATTCGGCCTATACCCATCAACTGTTCATCCACGTTTATGTAATCATCTGGAACATACACACGTTGAATAGATCCAAGAAATAAGCCCCATATTTCTGAAATACCACAAACTTGTCATTTATTTTTCTTTGCTATCGTGTGTGCCAATTATCAAACCTTTACACATCTTAGGAAGCATCTCTAGGCTTGTGTACGAAATGCCGCTTCTGCTCGGCATGCAGTCAAAAAGACGGTTTTCTTCATCACTTTGATCAGCATTTGCATTTTCATCACTTAAGCCTCCATCATCATAGTCTGTGTCATTATCATGTATCTCTTCAAATACTTTGACATTTCTTTTATCATCAACAGCAATTTCCTGGACATTCTCGCCATCTTCTACCGGGATAAACTCCTCGGCGTCTTCATTATATTCATCATAATCATCAATGCTCAGCTCGTCTACAAATCCAAGTTGATTGCATGTTTCACGTAACGTAAGTCGCCTACTCATGATTAGCCTACATTTATTGTACTTCCTGGCATGCAAGCTGCTTACAAATAAATAAAGTCAGATATACAATATACAGAAAAGTTTATCCTAATAAACGCTTATGAAAGCTTCAACATAAAATGAAAACTATGCTTTTGCTGGTCCCTGGCACCGTACTACTACTTGCTGTTTGTTTTGGTAAGAACTACTATAGATGATATTTTATAAACACACTCTATCTCTTTCAGAGTTTCAAGGTAAACAATCTTTACTTTTTGATGGTATAGCTAACTGTCGAACAACTAAAAGAGTTATTACAATTACTGTGCTGCAGAGCTTATACTGCTTAGGCTAAACACACACGTCCTTAGTAGACACATAACTATAAAAACTTACTTTTATCCTCTACCTCTACCACTAGCAAATCAAGTAATATTATGACGTGACAGTAATGATATGCTACTGCTTTTCACAAGCAACGTGGCGCGTCTGAAATTTCTGTGGAAATTTCGAGAAACGGTTGCCAGCTGTCTTTCCATTGCGGGATTAGCCTAGTTTTCACATGAATTCATTTTAGAACAAAGCACACGTAGAATGGAATGAATAAGCGACCAGCGATTTTTAGTTTTGATATGTTTACAAGTCAAGATTCCTTTGTCCACAAACTGTGGACAGTAGTGCAACAACGTACGTCTTTTTAATAAAATAAAAAATAAAAGTCATTTTTCAATTTTTCATTTTCTTCCGTAAAGCACATTTATAAATATTTATCATAGTCGAAAAGCAGCTCCTATGGATTATTTATTCAAGAACAGCAATATAACATGCGACCCGTGTTGACAAAATGTTAACAGTAGTGCAGATAAGGGTTAAACAAACTAAATAATTAGCTCAAGTCAAAATTACATCATCGCTGTTGCATGGAACTTTGCAATGGCTTAAAACTTCAGTTAAGAAAAGATAAGATAAGATAAGAAGATAAGATAAAAAAAGATTAAGGTTAAGAAAAGATCATAAAAAAGATCATGCGAAAACGTTTGTAATTACTTCATCTTTGTAGATAAAATTCAGGATTTTCTTGACTTTTCCTAATTTGAAATGCTGAATAAGATGGTACTTTTTTAGGTGCCCCCAAATAGCGGTTAACGGGTAAAATAGATGTTTTTTAGAAAATTTGTAAATTTTTGCTGGTTTTCGCAAGCAGAGCGTGGAATTTCTATTTTTTGCTTTTATTAAATGACATGAATTTTACCAAGAATTGACTTTGCTTGACAAAGCGAATTACGTCGTTTGCCGACGTCGAAATGCCTTAGGCGATACAGAACTTAATTTCATGTAAATTGCATTTTCTTTTTTGAGCTTTTGGCGATTGCTTGGAAACATTTTAGATATATACATTCTTTTGTATAAAACAATTGCTGTTGGACTGCTTGAATACCAATCAGGCAAATAAAATTTAATCTTTACACTAAGGATATTTATAAAACTTTCTTATAACTATTCATGCGTGGAAAAAAAATAAAATTAACTGTTTCACATTTTAGCTCTTATGTTGACGCCTTCAAACAATTAAACAACACCTGACTTTTTATACTTAATTTTTTATATATATTTTACGTTGCATTTGAAGTAACAGGCCGTTTTTATGTTAAAAATTTTCTTGAATCCGACGTATGAATTGAATTGAAAAAAAAAAAACAATGAAAAATCCGACGTACATTTTGTGTATAAGTTTACTTGTTTAAAAAAGTTTTGTAAAAAAGTTTATAGCTTTCAGATGTGGGTTTTGCAAACAGAAAACATAAAATAAAAACAAAACGTTTGATAAGATTGAATTTCAATGAATCAATTGGATTTTCAACTTGCATAAATTCAGGACAGTTCTAAAGTCGGAAATTTACACAAATGATTTTTTTCCTTCCAAAAAATTTTCCTGCCAAAGTTTAAAAAACCGTCTTTACTTATTGCAAACTGTTTGATAAATTTATTTCGAAAGTTAAATAAAGACCAAAAAAACTTCATTTTTGAAATTTAAAAAGAACTTTTTATGTAAACGTAAAGACCATTTATGGTCTTCATTTTCCTTTCGCAATTAATTTAATGTTTGAACTCAAAATGTTATTTAGAAAAAAATTGGATATGACTTCTGGTCTAATATGATTATCCTATTATATTCCTATGTCTTTTTAGTTATAAATCGACCCACTAATTGGAAACCTTTAAATAGAATCAACTTAGGTATCTTAGTTACGGATGACGTGAGCTATTTACAAGGGTTTTTGTACGTAAAACCAAATAAAACTCCGGTCCCTAATTTTATGTGCATAGAGCTTATAATCCATGTTACAGCTGCTTTGAATTTTTGATTACATAACTTTATCTTTTCCTAATTGCGTCAACTCCAATTTCGAAAATCTACGGGAGAGCTTATAGTCGTGATTTGCAGGACAAAGAAGGCTGTAAAAGACTTAAAAAGTTATTGACAAATTTATCCACTTTACATCCCCTGGGAAAAATTTGAGACGCTTGCCTACGTCTGGAGCAAACCAATTGATGGTTTTGACGCAAAAAGTCAACCGTGGATCAAGTCATTCTGTTAATACAAATCATCGACAGTTTTTTCAAGACTAAGAAGAATGCCAGTGCTATTTGTCAATCTGACAGCTGCATATGACACCGTTATTTTATTCAAACTTGACTTTAACTGCAAGCTGCTGAGGTTTCTGCTGGATAAATCCGCGGTTCGAACGATTGTAAAAATAGTTCACAACAAAGGTTTCACTCTAACGGCGACAGTAAGGAAAATAGTCCTGGGTGTCAGAGAAACAGTGTTCCTTCAAAATCAATCACGACTTTTTTAACATCTAAATGCATAATCTGCTTTCCACCATATCCAGATTAAGAAAAAATGTGAGCTAAAAGTTTACAGTAATCAACATTCACCATTGTGTTTGGTTCCGATTTATCTTGAAGTAAGACTAGAAAAAATCACTCAAGTTTTGTCACCACCGTTTGGCATTGCGCAAAAAACTTCGCCTGTCCCACTGCTGAGGTAACGTGGGTCTCAGAGCGGGTGCTGGTCCCAAAACATCAGATACAGCTCTTTTATTTTTAGTCTATTCAACAGCCGAGTATTGGAGTTTTGTTTGTTCTTGTAATACTTGGTTTATATTTAGTGTTTTGAATGACGCTTTGCGCTTAGTGTTTTGACACTGGATGCCTTCGTCCCTCTCCAACAAACCACTAAACAGTTTTTTCAAACATCCAGTCATCTGAGCTCTGACAACTAGTAGTGACACTTGTTTTGGCTGAAGCTGATACTCTAGACATGTGCTCCGCTACTTTTTCTAACATGCCGTACACTTCGAAAAAATTTCAAAAATTAGCTGAACACCTGGGCCAGGTAAAGAGCTAAATTTTGAACGCTTTCCGTTTCCTGAATTTCATTTGGCTGTCACAAAAAACCTAAAAACTCAATCTAAATCCAAAAAAATAAAACGATTACTTTTTTCATTTAAAGTTACCAATTTGCGCATATCGTGCATAATCAAGCCTGGTTGAAAATTGATCAAAAAAAATTATCAATTTATTAGCAGAGAGTTTTTATGATCATTAAATAAAGCTTTATATGAAAAAGAGCGTTCAAAATTTAGTAAAAACCAAAAAAGGTCTTGACATTACACATTGAGATGAATTGTATAATGAATTTTTTAAGTTTTTAGGTTGCTAATTCAGAGAAACATAACGTTTTCTCTATTTCAAAGAGTACGTTTCTTGTTTATCCGCAGCATATGAGTTGCAAAGTACTGTTCTAGATCCTGACCATGGTTTATATATCTGTTATCAAATGCCTGTCGATAAACACAAAGGTCTAAAGACTTGCTTGTGTCTGCTGCGAAAAAACTTAAACTAAGTGCATTCGATCTGCTCATCACATAGATCATAGATCGAACACAGAGTACTATGAGAATACATTCGTCCTCGTGCTTTCATTACCAGCGCCTTGCCTTAGCCGTTTGAAATAGCGTGCCCGGAACAGTTTGAGTTATGCTTCGACGCTTTTAGACGAGTTAAAGACAACTGGAGGCAGCTTAACTAACCAGTCGACTGCCTCTAGTTATCCTTAACTCGTCTGGTTGCTCCCAATTGTTTGTGGCCAGCTGGCCCATTCCGCCTGCGAGCTGAAGTTGCGCGTTTTCATTTGTGCATAGAAAAATGAGGTCTCGTTTCTTTCTTTAATTGCAAATGCAGCGCCTTGCACAAACCAGAGACAACGTTGTATCGGAGTGTCACATGCATTGGGCGTTACAAGGAGCACAAGGTTGGACAGCTTTGTATAAAAAATAAACGGTTGTGGGTTGGTACATTGCCAACAGCATTTAATCCAGGCAAAACAATGGCAATTTGCAGTAAAAAGATAAAGCATAGGGGCTATTCCTACATGCTGCAACAATTTCGACATAGAATCGCCCTGTTTTACGTAATGATGAAAAAGGATCTTTACAGCTTAACATCTCTTTCTCGAAGTTATCTTGGAGAGGCCTTGTCGTGATCAATATTTTCTAAAGGTTATTAATCTAATTTTTCATAGTGTAAATCAAAAAAACGCACTTTTTAATTAAATATATTGGAGCCAAAACGTGTTATTTTATTCCGTATTTCATGCAATATTTTTTATATTGCAAAATAAAAAAATATATCTATCTACCTTTGTTACCGAGATTTGCTTATTTTCTAGTTTTGCTTTTAGGTTTTCACGTGTTAATTACTTTTTTGCCTTTTCGCTGCTTGTTTTTCAAACGATTGTTTCATTATAATTTTTTGGTCATTCTGAATGACACAATATAAGTAACTGCTTGACTAAGACACATTATGGTTATTTCCCTGTCACATTGTCCCACATTTAATCTCAATTATAGGTTATGCGAATATTTTCAAATGTTTAGTGACAAAATAAACAAATGTGAATCTCGAATCTTCACAAATGTTAGAATATTGCTGTTCAAGAAATTTTTTATTAGGCACTCTAGTTTTTATAAACTGTAATTTAGAGTTGCTGATAAAGACTTTTTAGTTGGAAAAGTGGCATAAGATGTTTTTTCTAATATAACAATAAAATGTAATAAGAAACGAACACATAAGATCTTATCCGTTTCCATCAAAACGACACTTGCAACCTCTCGCCAGCAATAATTCAACCGCCCGTTGAAAGAAGGCCTTTGACTGGCTTATAGTTCGATGTTCAACGAAAAATTAAATTGATCTTGGGCGAAAGTCATTTCCGTGCGAGTGACTCTTGTGTTGTAACATTTACATTTCAAAATTATGCTTCAAAGTCTAATTTTAGGAAACGTTATTGTCTCTGCTATGATAATGAAATAGGACCAGGCCAGAAAACGCAAAAACAAAACATAAACAAATTGCAAAATCTGTGTTAAACATGCGGTTCTTCCGCGTGTTTGCGGCACTGCTTACAAATTTTCGTTTCATGCTTTGATCGATGCCGAGATATGTTCCACAACCAACAGTAACAATTATATAGAGTAATATTTTTTTCTCAGTATTTTTTTGTAAAGGAATAAAATGGCGTAGTTTCATTTCAATAATTAAAAAACTCTTTTTGTGGGTTTACTATGTGCATGTAAACGGTGATATATGAAAGATAAAGTTTTGTCGGTTTTGTAATATCTATAAGTCGATATTTCAACACTGCTAAATATTGAAACATAGCCAATTTCAAATTCTTTTGCGTAAAAAAACGTTTTTTTATCCTTTTTTTAAAAAAACAGCAATAACTATTATTAACCACAAAAACATGCGGACAAAACATGTGAGCAAGTAAATGAAACCGGTCTAAAATAATTTTCATACTTCAATCATTTAAACACTGAAACAAGCTTTCTTAGCTTCTTCAGTGTTTGTAATTGTCGTGCGCGTTGACGTCACTCTTTACGTCCAATTTTTAATTAAGTTTACGACTGTTACAACAGCGAATCCATTACAATCGCATTTCACGCTAGTTAAATAAGTGTCTAAACGTAAAAATTGAAGTGACCTTGCTAAATTGCAATTTTAAATACTTTATCAAATGAATTTTCAAAAAATTTTTTGCTCTAGCAAAAGTTAAATAAATGATCTTTACTCTGCTTAAGTTTCATAAAGATAGCTTAAGTAGTTTTTGAGTTATAAATCGTTAATTTGGTGGGCTTCTGAAGCCCGGTCGTTGAAGAGTCAATAGCTCGAAAAAGGTTGAGGAGAATAGGGTTAAGACGTGTACGAAAGCAGAAGACACAGAATCGGATATGAAATTTTTACCTAAAAGATCATGTTAAACAAAAAGTGTTCGGTTGAAGGTTACGCCGAGAAAGGTTGGATTTGGTTTGAAATTAAGTGGGGTGTTAAAAATTGATAAAGAGGGTTTAAAACGATATTGGTACGGTTTTAGACTAAAGAAAGATGACTTACATTTGAGACGGTTAAGCGGTAGACGCCTATTGGAAGATCATTTCACCAGTCTCTTGAGGGCACCCTGGACAGCTGAGGTTGCATATTTAACTTTGTGGAAGAGGCCAATGAGATCGTTGGCATAGAGGGATACCTTAACGGTCGAAGGAAGGAAGGCAAGGAAATCATTAATAAAAAAATAAAAAAGGACTGCTTCAAGAACTGAATCTCTGTGAAAACGGAAAGGACGACTATGAGACGTTTAGATTCGGACTTTCAAATGGCAATCTGAGATATAAGATTGTATTTATTCGACAAAGCAGAGCGGATAACCAAAAAAGAGGAGTTCAGAAAGAAGGACAGCGCACCAAACTGAGTCAAAAGCTTTCGTAAAATTCACACAAGCAAAGATAGTAAATGCGCATGGTTTAGATTTGTGAAAAGAATCTGCGATTGACTGTGAGAAGAGAAGAACCTGATCTACAGTTTATCAACCAGGTCTAAAACCAGCTTGCACATGCGAGAGAATAGTGTTGTATTTTAAAAAATAAATGAGTCGTCTGAGAGAACAATTCTTTTGAAGAATTTGAAAGTGCAAGAAAGGAGAGAAAGATAAGGCAATAAGAGAAGGGTGAATCGGAAGGTTTGCCTAATTTGAGAATGGGGATGACGAGTGATTGTTTCCAGACTGATGGGAAAATTTTTTTGGACCAAGGCAACTTAAAGATATGCAAGAGGAGTTGTAGACCGGATCGAGGAAGGTGGATCAAATGCGGGTAGGTATTTCGATCAAGGCCCAATGACGTTGAGTTTAAAAGTTGAGAGATATCTATGGAAAGTTTTAGGGAAGTAAAAAGTGAGAAAAAAGAGAGCTGAAGAAGATTACAGTGAGCAAATCTAATTTCATTTACGTGGCTTTTTTTAAACCTTTGAAACAATTTTGGTGTTCGGGTAAAGAACTGGAATTTTAAATGTGCGGAAAGTTGGTTTGTACCGTTCGCGAACGTATAACAACTTGGGAAATCGGGGAAATCAGATGAAGGTTAGAAGAAAGAGAAACCTGAGATGGAGCGGAGTAGAGAGACAAAGACTTCACTGAGATGGGTTTCAGGAAAGAGGCTAAAGCAAGTTTTTTTGCCCTGACTCAGCTTTAGCCTTTAAAATCACAGTTGAGATATACCTTGGAATAGAGATATACCTCTGACGGTCTTCTTTAGAAGAGTACGCTCTTGCAAATATCTTGCGGCACTTTGCAACGGCTTTTGCAATTTCAGGAGGCCAACAAGCTTTAGCAGGGTGGAATTGATGCTGCCGAAAAGAAATGCAGAAGTGGCAGCATTATTAAAAAGTTTGGTGATAGTGTGAATGGCTTCTGAAAAAAAGAGTTTAGTAAAACTTGCTGGAAATGGGCAGTGAATGTTGATATAAAAAAGTTATTTATCCCAGCTGGCTTTATTATAAATAAATGAGGGATAGCGAGAGGTAGAGTTAGTTACACGAGAGATAGGAATGCAATAGAAATAAGAAGATGATCGGAGACAAGGTCTGGAAGGATCTGCCATGTAAATTTAGAAGCTTTGTAGACGGAAGCAAGAGAGAGCAGGAAAAAAGTGGTTTTTAGGGAGGCGGTGCAGTAAGGTAGGATGGTAAGAAACGTTGGGGGTTAATAGATACAGGCGAGGATGCAGTTAAACAAATTTTTTCCTAATTAGTTCTCCCAGCTCTAAAAGTCCAAGGTTCAGTGATGGCAATTAAAATTGCCAAAAATAAGGTAGTAGGAGATAAGGGTAAGAGGAAGGGTAAAAAATGTTAAAGATGGAATTCAAAAGAGGAAGAGCGAATAGGTGGAACATAGAAATTGAAAGGTAAATAGAAGAGGCCATTATCATTTTTACTGTAATAGCTGTAATCAGAGCATGAATCAAGCGAGGAAAGTGTTGGTTAGAGAGAGGGGAGTAGATTAGACCATTTTTGACAAATATAAGGACACCCGTAGAGTTTGTGGAAGCAGTTTTTTCTAGGAATTTTATAACCTGGAACATGGAAAGTGGAGTCAGAAGAAAGGTGTGACTCCTGCAGAAACATGAGTTTGTACTGATTTAGCCAAAAAAATTGGATGCGTTCAGTATAACGAGGGCGAATTTTATTGGTATTTCATTGGAGAATGTGTAAGAAGTTTTTGAAAAAAGAATGATGAAAAGTTGATTGTGCAAGAAGAGAAATGGAGGGTTGGGCTTGAGGAGAAGGTAGAAATGAACTGAGAGGGGGTAATTAAAAATTAGTTGAGAGTGGTTAGGAAGATCGGAGAAGTTATTAATATTAAATTTATTTTTGGATAGCAAAAGAGGATAGGGAGAAGTTTGAGAAGAAGATGGGCACTTTGGACAGGTCCAGAAATGTCCTGGAGAAATTTTTCGAAATTCAGCAAAAGAAAAGCCAGCACAAGGGAAGCCAGCACCCAAAGAGAACAATTCAGCAAAAAAAACGATTCAGCAAAATTCAGCAAAAGAAAAGCCAGCACCCAAAGAGAACAGTTTGCACATTGTACCGACCTGTTTTCCCAGGTAACCCGATGAGTGCATATAGAGCAGGGATGTATAGGCCAAGGTTTGTGTGAATGTTATCATTGATGAGAAGAAGAAGAATAAGGTTGAGAAGCAGCGACATAATAGATAAGTGAAAAGAAAGATGTTTTAAGTGGAAAAGAGTTTAGTAAGCATTGAGGAGGTTGCTGAAAGCAGTAAATTAATAAACAAAGAATAATGGAGAGGTCATTTTGGTTTAAGATCGCCATCCATCTGGGACCGGTTAATGGACAGCAGGAAAAAAACGATAAAAAGTGTCCAAAAGGATGTTGCCCAAGAATGAGACACTCGAGGAATCGACAAGCCATTTCAACCCTCCCCAGTGCAGGGAAGGAGACTGTACCACCACAATGAGGTGACTTGTCGTTAGCAATGTCGATCGTTGTCTCGTAACCAGTGATGGCTTTAATACGGAGCAAACCGATCGGCCGCACCAGGACTCCTACAAATCGTTAAAAGTTGTCCCTCCTAGAAGCAAAATATTGCTCTATTTTTTCATATTAGCACTATGACGGTGGCCAGCCTGCAACTTAGGATGAATGTAGAAATATTGCACTTGATTGAAAGTACAGACTTTTTTTATTTAGTGAATACTACGTTTTTCAGACAAAAATAGAGGTATTGGACTTATATTAACAGTGATAAAATTTTTTTTTAGAGATCCCTTTACTTTGGGGACAAAGTTTTTGGACATTAATTGAAAGTGATGATCTTTTTTGTAGTAATCACTAAATTTTGGGACAAAAAAAAACTTGGCACATTTAAAAGTAGTTTCCTCTATTTTTCTTGCACCGTTTCACACCCTTTTGTAAGGCCATCAAAGTTTGTAACGTTGGCAAATTTATATAAATAGTGTCGTAATTTTTGTCATTATTATTGGAATAAGTTTTAGAAATAGTTTGATGTTACCATTACTGGTGTGATTGTGTTTAAATTATTAAAGAGTCAGTGATGATGCCTTGGAAATTAATTCTATAGTAAGATATAATTGTTTTAGCGTGCATAGAGGACGAACTATTAAGTTTAATATTAACTACCAAGGTGCTAATTTATTTTGGTAGTTAGTCAGTCCAAAGTTGTTAAGTGATTATCCGCAGTGGTTGGCGATTTCAATTGCTTTGAAGTTTGGTGAAGCTTGAGATTCAAGTTTGACGAGAATTAATCAAGTTTGTTTGACAAAAATAGATCAAGTCAAATAAAGAATTGACCAATTTTTTACATATATAAAAAAAATATATATATATATGTAAATAATATATTTTTTATAGTTAAAGACTGTGGTTTCTTTCTATTGGTAGAGGAAGTTTTATAACGAATACACTTGTACTTAGTCAGATCTACTTGTTTAAAAAATTTCAGTTTGGCGGTAAACGATTTATAGAACCGACGTAAATAAAAGTAAACACAGATTTTAGTGCAGGTTTTGGTGTTACCTAGTTCAATTAGTCTTTTCCGATTCCCTAGTAAATTTATGATATACAGCCTGCAAGGGTTCTGTGAAGGTAGCTTGTGCGGGAGCCGTACCGATTTGACCGCGAGCATTGCTGTGGCCTCGCTTGCCTGCCCCGAGTTGTAATCTGAGAAAAAGATGCTAATAAGTTTTTTTTAATGTTTTAAAAATGGAGAACGAGTATTTATAGCTTAAAGCACATGGAGCCCGTGCAGTAAACCCATTCGGGGCCGCTGCAGTGCTTGCGGCCAAATAAACTAAGGTTTTGGTCGGGCTATCTTCATAGGGACCCGTGTAGACCTTGCGAAGTATTTGAGGTGAGTTCTGAGCGGTAACCGTTTTCATTTTTCATTTATCACTTTATTAGCTGCATTTTCTTTCATTTCTTTTTTTAATTGTTAATATGTGACGTTATTATTTTTACTCTGTGTGCTTTTTTCTTGTTTCAGTTAGCGATCGGTAGACAAACAGATGGTGCATGTTATATTTTGTTTCATTACTCGTATTTCATGTTTTTTTGCAGATGCACTAAATTGTTTTTTTAAAATTCGTCAGTTTGTTTTTAAAGTTTGTACTACCTACCCAGCGTTCAGGTCCACAACTGGATGTTTGAGGTGTAAAAACCACAAACAGAAAGTTGTGCCAGCTGTTTAAGTTTTCAACTTTTTCAGCTTGAGTCAACAACAAGCTGTAGTATCCTAAAGAGTCCTAATAAGGACGAAACAGGTGTGTCGGCACTTACTTGTTGATTGACTTGACCATTCTTATTATATGTTTGTAATGGGAACTGCAGAATTTTGCTTGTCTTAACCCGTATCCGTGTTACCTAACTCGATGTGGTTAGCATATCGGAACCACCGCCAGTATGTCTTTGTGGCTTAGCGGTGTTTTTCGCAGTTGCGCCGGTGGAGCATTGTTTTCAATGATGAAGAGTGTTTATTTTGCTTGCAGTGATGCCTTCGATGTTTAGCTCAAGGATTCAAGGTCTTCGCAACTTGTTAAAAATGTGCCCTAAAATAGTTATTTTTTTACATACATAACCCCATCCCTGAAAAAAACGTTTTTCGATTAGCAGGTTTTTGTTGAGCACCAAAATGATTAGATATTTTTTCATTTTGGCAGTTTTGGTTTTGTCTGTCATATATATATAACAATAAAATAGATTTACTAGATTTACTTGCAACCCAAGTTGCAAAAAAACTAACTGCCATCTGGGTCTTTAAAATTAAAATTTATTTATAAATGTCAATTTCTAAAATATTGATTTTATTAAATTTTGAATATATTACCAGCAATTCTGACAACGGAGAATTACCAATTCCAACAGCAAAAATCACAACCCCATTGTTCTTCGCTCTTTCAACAACGGTTGGTATAGGGAAAGAATCAGTTGCTCTAAACATTTTTGTTGAATAATTTTTTGATATTATTATTACACTAAAAATTATTTTTGGAAATTATTGTATTAAATGTATTTTTCCGACATAGAAAAAAGATTAATGTGGAAGCCCCTCGTTTAGTTATTAAGTTACTTGTTTAAAAGTTGCTTGAAGAGAAGCTGGTTCTTCCCGAAATTAAAAAAAATCCAATTGCTTCTCCGTCCTTGTAGTGCTCAACTTTTTGGATTAGGTAAGTAAAATCCTTCCAAGTCTAACAGCTACCCTTATATTTAAAAATCTGACGCTCAACAAGAAAGCTATAGTTGTAGACGAGATAAAGATTGAATTTATTTTTTACCTGCGGTTAAATTCGAGTGTAGCGTGCAATCCCTGGCGTCATCACTGAAACCAAGAAGCGTTTATTAGCTATTCTGTCAACACCTCCAGGTATCATTTCTATTAAGCTAGGTTTTTTTTGAAGCGCCTAAAATCGAAAGATCACATTTTGAACTTGTTTTACCATAGACTCCCATGCTCCACCTTGAGCTGGAGCATAAGAAGGAATAAACTTCTGGGTGATTTCTTGCTTTCAAACGAAAGTTTTATTCCCGTAGGTTTTAGTAGAATGTGAAAAGATTTTTTTCCTGTCTGAAAGATAGTGCCGTTGTTCGAATATATTTTGATCACAGGTTTTGGTATTGTAAGTTATAAAATTTATTAAAGGCAAGTATAAATTTATTCAGAAATAAAGTTGTCACCAGCTCAAGTATGGACAGCTTGTGATAAAATGCAACTGAAAAAAAGTCCCCTGGCCTTCTTTCAACTGCTATCTTTAACAAAGATAAAAGGCCCAAAATAATATAAACGACAGTAAAAAAATTGTTTTTTATAAACTGTTGTACGTGAAGGTGGAAAGTCGCACATCAGCTGTCTGATTGGTTAAGAGTAGTAAGGAAGCACTCGTTTGGCGACAGTTTTGAGCTTTACTGCGCATACAATGGCGGGAAACGTCATTTGGCGTCTATCAGTGCGTGAACCCGCAAGAACGAACCCGACAAAACTAACTTAAGACCAAAAATTGTGAGTTTCCAAGACAGCTGCTGTCAAACCAAAAGAATACGCTAACCCAGATTGTATCTTTAAAACAAGTATAAAATTTTTTCCAAAACAACCTTGATATCAAGCTTGAAGCATTTTTAGTTTGACTGTATTCAATTCATTAAATCAAACAAAAAATTAACTGTTTATTTTAAAATGTATTAATTCTAGTGTTAAATATGGTATTTCAAAGATTCAGTTTCAAGAATTGTAATGATTTTCAATTTTTTTGCTTCCAACTGTAAAAACTTTTAATTAACGTTTTGCAGTCTTAAAGTTTCTTATTTTGAAACAATAGTATCTTAACTAACATTTCTTTAGAATGAAGTGTTGAAGAACTCTGTTTTTTTTAACCAACCTTGTTCCCTGGGTAGAGAAAATGTTTCTTGTAAACCTACTTTTGAGTAAATTGCAAAAACTGACACAATGTATGTGGTGGGTATATAAAATAGAGTTTGTCCGCTTTTTCTATCAGTCTAAAAACATGGGAAAAGATTTTGTTGATGCTGCAGCAGTGTATGATGATCTTCCTCAAAACGCTTAAGCTCACTTGAAAAAGTTTAAAGCTAAAATGTTTCTTTGTTTATTTTCACAAAACGTACTTATGAGTGACAAATAGGGTTGCTTTTTCTAAATGGATACTGTTTCTAAATCTTTTCATTATCAAAAGCGTCCAACACCATGTAAAATGGTTAAAGCAGGCTTCTATTGCATAGGTTGTGGCGAGCGTGTTGGTACCACGACGGTTGAGTGAAGGAAAATTATCGAACGACACTTGATCAAAAGAATATTTGATTAAAACGGCAGTTCATTGAAAAGACATTTGATCAAAGCGAAACTTTATCAAAAATAACAGCTGATAAAAAAAAGATTTATTTTTGTATGTTTGTGGGAATAAAAAATTAACTTTGTTACTGTAAATTAGATTCATAAAAAGTAGATTCCATTAGTAAAAATACAGTTTTTTTTAGTTTCTATAAATTTTTTGCTAATGACAAAGTCAGGGTTTTTCAACAAGGTCTATGCGCAGAGCATTTTTAGGGAAAAGCAACAATTAGAACTCTTGTCATTGTTATGTTTGTGTAGATGACTATTGCTGCCGTTTTTTCTTAATTCTTTTTATATTGTAGTCCTACTTTAATGACACATTATGAGATATTCAATGTAAGAGCAACTCTTAAGATTAAACCAAGCAAGGTTTTTTTTTTTATTCATTCAACTCACTCCGACCTCGTGCTCCATATAATGTCCAATGCATGTGACATTCCAATACAACGTAATTGTACAATGCTGTCGCATTAGCAGTGAGAGGAAGAAACGAGACCCCATTTGTCCGTGCACGTTTAAGCATAATTCAAGCTGTTCCGTGCACGCTGTTTGGAATGAGCCAGGTACCACCTAGCAATTTTCAATTTTGTACCCAAGGAATCGTGATTTACATATTTTCAACCGATCAAAAATCCAAAAATTTTTTCTCTGCTCATAAAAATTCTATCACTCAGGTCTTGGAGCGATCAAGGAGAACTCCATGTTGTTGCATTGGCAAAGCTTTCTTTTTAGCAACTTTATAAGATGATAAACAAACCAATCTGCTTCATAAATAGCATTTGCAAATGTACCGAAAAATAAATATGATTGATTAGCAAATAAACCGAAAGATAAATATAATTGACTGTGAAGACCTGAATAAAAATTTTTTGAGCAGAGAAAAAAATTTGGATTTTTGATAGATTGAAAATATGTAAATCAAAATTTTTTGGGTACAAAATTGAAAATTGCTACCGGTCAGGCGCTGATAATAAAAGCACGGAGCCGGGATGTACTAGCACAGTGCTCCACTTTAGGTTTATGATTCATCTACTTTTAATACTCGATGAATGAACCATAGTAAGGATCACGAGCTGTGCTCTGCCACCCGTGTGGCGCGGAAAACGACAGACATACTCTTTGAAATGAAAAAAAATGTTTTATTAAAGTAGCAACTATTAAACTTAAAAAATTATTGTACATCTCATTGAGTAATGTCAAGGCCTTTTATGGTCTTTATTAAGTTTTGAACATTGAAACTTTATTTTGCGAACAAAAAAGCCTACCAGTTTCAATCTAAATCTGTAAAAATAAATTAATAACTTTTTTGATCCGCTGTCTTTTGGAGCAATTTGTACATGATATGCACAAATTGGCAACTTCAGATGAAACTTGCAGACAATTTGCGTAAATTGATAACTACCTTTTTGCAACTGCGGCCCATTAGGATCAGAGTATAGAGCTAACTTTGAAAGCTTTTTTTTAACTGAATTTTCATTTGATTATCATAAACCCTAAAAATAAAATTAAGGTTTAGATTGAACTTTTTAGGTTTCTTGTGACTGCCAGATGAAACTTCAGTTAAAGGAAAGCATTCGAAGTTAGCTCTTCATCATGGTCTAAGTGGGCAGCAATTACAAAAAGGTATCAGAAAACTGGTCTACAGTAACATCTTCAGCCAAAAAAGAGTGTCGCTCCTAGTTTTCAATACTCAGATGGATGGATATTTGCAAAAACTGATAAGTGCTTTTCTGGAAAGAAACAGAGGCATCCAGTAACTTCACGCGAAGCATCATTCAAGGCACAATTAAAAAACGAGTATGACCACTAAGACAACAAACGGGATGCAGTAATCAGCTGTCTAATAGACCACAAGTAAGACAGCTGTATGGGGTGTTTTGGCATTAGCACTCGCCTTGAGCCGCAAGTGGAATAAACAGTGGGATAGAGAAAAAATGCTTTTTTTACAGAATGCCAGACGATGGTGATGGAATGTGAGAAATTTGTTTAATTTTACCCCTAGATAAATAGGAAATGGACAGAATGATAAAAGTTAATCGTTGTAAATTTTTGGATCAAATTTTTTTATAATCTGGAGGTTGTGGAAATTAAATTAAGCGTATATATGTTAAAAGGAATAAATCTTGATCAATTTTGAAGTAACACCGTTTCTCTGATACCCGAAACTGTTTGGCTGGATCTAGGACAACTGGCCGCAACCCAACTTGATGCGTCCAACTTTCCGCAGCTTAATTTGTTCATCATTATTCTAAAGTAAGATGCGGTAGTGAAAGGATGTGTTTTTGTAGCTATTTAATTTTATATAATAAATATTAAGAAAAGAATTATTGTTTGGATTAACTCTAAAAAAAAGATAGAAAAAAAAATTTTTATTAACAATATTTCACGTTTACTAAAAAGATTTGAACTATCATCGACAAAACAATTAACCTACTATTTCTTTCTTTAAAGAAAGTCAATAAATTAAAAAAATAACAGCAGCAGCAAGAAATAACAAATATTTAAACGAAGTAAATTTGCTCAAAGAAGAAACTGCCGGGTACGTGATTTAACAATAATAAACTTAAACCAGCTAACTTTCAAAGATCTAAGTTTGCAAGAACACGCATTCAGCAATTCCTATGATTTTTGCATTATTGACTTACTCAAATCAGTTTAGTAACCATAAAAATTAGGCTATCAATTTCAGCCATATTTGCTTATTATTACGTCATCAATTGATAACACTGGTCAACAAAAAAAAATTTTTTTATTGGTGCCTTAAATATTAGAGCTGTTTTGGAGTATATTTGGGGCACTGATTCCGAAAATGACGGCGGTTTTTTCGCATCAGCTCTAGTTTTTGAGATACGGTATACCGCTCATATTTGTTTGCTTGTAAACCTGTGTAGAGCATTTACGTTAGTGGATTAATGGAAAGAGACGAAGTTTACAGTTTGGTGTCACAATGGTTTGGAGGGAACCTAAAAATCCTCACGACGATTGCTATTTTTGTATGGTTAACATTAAGTGAATCAACCGTAACAATAGAAGAAAATGGATATACCCTGACTTAGAATCAGCAAGACGGCCTGTCCCGCATTCAGACGAAGTTCCCATTCCTGTGTTTGACCACCTAACAGAACTAATAGAAAGCTCTGATGAATTAGTTCTGTTGATGCAGCAGTGATCTGTAGTAGTGAAAGTGAGTTTCAGGGCGCAGTTGCTACACCGCTGCGATTTAATCAGTTCGAGCTGAATGACCTGGTCAGAGACCTCAATCTTTCAAAAGAGACATCGAAAATCCTCGCATCCAGGCTAAATGAGAAAAATCTTCTTCAGCCTGGTACTAACATTACGTTTTATTGTAGAAGAGAAAAAGATTTACTGCCCTATTTTTTGAAGGAAAACAATCTGGTTTTCTGCAATGATGTTGGGGGGCTTCTACAAAAAATGGGACTAGCAGAATACAGTCCACAAGAATGGCGCCTTTTTATTGACAGTTCTGTAAGAAGTTTAAAATGCGTTCTACTCCATAATGGCAATAAGTATGCTTCCATTCCAATAGGCCATTCAATTAGTATGAGAGAAGAATATGATTGGATTAAACAAATTCTGGAAAAGGTAGCATACCTTAAGTATCAATGGAAAATATGTGTAGACCTAAAAATGGTAAACTTTTTTCTGGGCCAGCAAAACGGTTATACAAAGTATCCTTGTTTTCTCTGTATGTGGGATAGCAGAGCAAAAAGTGAACACTGGACAAGAAAAGAGTGGCCTTTGAGGAAAGAAATGATTGCAGGCGAGAAAAACATCATTCATCAACCCTTGGTTACCACAGAAAAAATCATTCTCCCACCGTTGCATATAAAACTTGGTCTTATGAAGCAATTCGTCACGGCATTGAATACAGATGGAGCATGCTTTCGATATTTGTGCAGTGCATTCCCAGGGATGAGTATGGAAAAGATTAAAGCAGGAATTTTTAATGGTACACAGATCAGGCAGCTTATAAAAGATTTGCAATTTGCTAGGCATATGACCAAACACGAATCAGCTGCTTGGACCGCATTTGTGCTGATTATTAAAAACTTTTTGGGAAATTACAAGGCAAGCAACTATGTAGAGCTTGTAACCAATATGTTAAGCAGCTTTAAAGATCTTGGCTGCAACATGAGCATCAAAGTCCACTATCTTCATAGCCATTTAGACCATTTTTCAAAAAATCTTGGTGACCTAAGCGAGGAGCACGGTGAAAGGTTTCACCAGGATATAAGAGTAATGGAGGAGCGGTACCAAGGAAGATGAGATGAAACGATGCTAGCTGATTATTGTTGGAGTTTGCAAAGGCACTGTTCTGATACTAAACACTCCAGAAAGTGCTACAAAAGACACTTTTTAGATGTTATGTAATTACTAGAATAAAGTCTTGCATTTTTCAATGTCTATTGCTTTCATCAGGGTATTTTATTATTTTGTGTTGTTGAAAATACGTCAAACATGTAGTTATTTTGCTATTGTGCATTTGACATACCTTTAAACAATCTTAAACAAATTCTTTGTTGCTTAAGATCCATATATAACAGATAAAAGTCAAAATTATAAGGGTATGCCGTAACTCAAAAACCAGAGCTGATGCGAAAAAACCGATGTCATTTTTGGAATCAGCGCCCCAAATATACCCCAAAACAGTTTTAATACTTGAGGCACCAAATTGTGTGTTGACCAGTGTAATCATTTAATAGCTACAATTGTTAACTTAGCCAACAGCTGAATAACTATCTGAAGAAAAAAGTTTTTGTTTGGCAAGATAAAAAAAAGAGGGCTGCAAGTAACGTCTTAATTGAAGAAGCTGGAACTGAGAAATTATTGTGAGAACTGATAATGATAATATTGCCTTGGCTATTTACAATTTGCTACTTTACGAGTATTACTACAATGTCTGCCGACGATATGTTTAACCCTTTAAGGGACAGTGGTACATATGTGTACCATGATTGTGATTGTAATGTAACAAAAGCACTTTGGTGAAGGCATTTTAGTTGTAATTCTTAGATATTTGTGCCATCATTATTGAACCATTGTCACTTCATTTTACAATCAAATTCTGATATCCCTCAAAGGGTTAAACCAGAAAATCCTCTGAATCTCAATAATAACCTTTTTCTCCGGACTGACTGACAATGTTCATGATTGTGAATAAACTGAATATTTTATTTTTCTAAACTGCCGTATAAATTTTACTCCGCAAATGGCCTTTTGGTTCTGCATATTAATATTCGTTCACTCGAAAAACACATTGTTGTATTTTCCTTAGTAAAAAAAATTTTTTTTTTTTCTTTTTTATATCCCACTATTTAGAGGGAGGGAGTTGACTAGAAGACCGTATGGTCATTTCGCTGCCTTCCTGTGCTTTAGAAAAATTTTTTTCACTTATATTGGTGTATTTTTCGTTTTGAAGTTCAAAACAAATAAATAGATAGATTGATTGAGGCCAACTGGCCGAAGCCTAACCGGCTGCATATTCATTTATAAAAAGATAAGATAGAAAAAGAAGAAAGTTGTTTTGTCTATTAATAAAGATACTATAATAAGTTTGTCTATTTTTTTAATAATTCAGCGTTTTAATAATATTATTCTTTCTGTATTTTTTTTTTTTTTGAGAAAACTTTTTTACAAAAATTATGACTCTTATTGCATTTTTATTTTAATAATTTAGCCTTTTAGTTATAATTACCTTTAATCTATTTTGAAATTTTATACAAGTTAGTTTCAAGATGGCTGAAGCGAATTGTCTTTCTATATGACTCTATTGCCACTTAGGCTGCGGCTACTTGTCTCATTTTCTGTTTTGCTTACTGTCGGTATTAGTAAAAGTAAAACTTCTACCTCAGTAGCTTGCAGTTGAACCCAAGTTTGTATATAATAGCAAAGTCATATGCACGTGTAAGATCGACAAATATGTCACCGGTCTTTTTATTCTTAGCCTCGAAAAAACTACCGTGGTCTTGTCTTAACAAAACAACTTGATATACATTAACTTTTTGCTTCTGTTCTCTAGAAAGCAATACATCAATTGGTTTGATACAGACGTAGGTAAGCGTCTCAAATTTCTTGCAGGAACACAAAGTTGATATATTTGTCAATACCTCTTTGGGTTTTATACAGCCTTCTTCGTATTTTAACTGGTAACTACAAGCGCTCTTCAGTGCATTTTTGAAATTAGGAGTTGATGCAAGCAGGAAGAAAGAAAGTTATGTAACCAAGGCTTCAAAACAGCATTATCATAAATTCTAAGCTTTGTGCACATGAAATTAGGGATCCAAGCTTCACCTGATTTTACGTAAAAAAATCTTTGCAAACAGTTCAGGTCATCTGTAAACGAAAGTTTAAGTTAATTTTAGGTACAAAAGGTTTCCAACTAAGGTTTCCAACTAAGGGTCGTTTTAAAGCTACGAAAACATTGGAATTTAAGAGAATAAACTAATTATACCAGGCGATATCAAACTTTTTCCAAGATAATATTTTGACATTTAAGCGTAAATCAACTGCCAAAGTTGAATGAAGATAAGAAAAAGTCTTTAATTGATATTTAAATAGAAGTTCTTTTTGAACTTCAAATAACTTTTGATATAAATTTATTAAACAATTTGCAATAAGTAAGAACCGTTTTATTAAACTCTGGTTTGAAAATTTTTTTAGAAGTAAGAAATCATTTGTGTAAATCTAACCCTTTTGTACATCATGAATTTACATAAGTTTGAAACTGCTGCTTTATTGAATTCAATCATGTGCAATATCTTGTTTTTAATTTATGTACTTTGTTTGCAAAATCCAAATTCGGGGGCTATAAAATTTAACAAAACTTTCTCAAACAAGTAAACTTATACCTAAAAAATACCCCAGAATTTTCGCAACAAGGAAAATTTTAACATATTAACGGTTTCTTAAAAACGAAAAGAGGAATTATACTGGTGTGTATTTCGACCTTTGCGCGTAGCGAACTCGGGCGCGTTTTATACTTCCTTTAAACGCGAGCTACCGCGCGTTCTTTTATTGCCATGTGTAATTCATTCTGTTTACATTTTTAATAATTACTGCGCCTTAAGCTTTATTTTACAATTTAAATGCTGCGTTTTAAAGACTTGTAAATCAGAAAAAAAAGTAAAGAAATACAACAGCAACTTTTGGCAACGAGGTAAAGAAGAAAGAATACTAAGCAATGGAGAACCTTATTGATGTTTTACAGCAACAAATTGCTTCACAAGATCATCGATAGGAAGAACAGCAACTTTTGCAAGATCGCCAATATGAAGAACAGCAACGTCGTTAGGAAAAACAGCAACTTTATCACTAAGGACAACTACAAATTCTGAAAGATTTGATTTGTGGGCGAGAACAAGATGGCGATCAAGAAGTTCTAATCGCCCCTTCCACTGCAGTAGCAACAGCGAATTTTTCTGTTTTTGACTTTGCTTTAAAATTGTGGTCGGATTATTGCTTCAGGTGTTTCTAACGAATCCAACCTCGACCACTTACAAAATGCTGTCTAATATGACTGCTCAGGAGACCCCGCCGAAACACGCTAGCTACTCGCATACGCCAAGCGGCCGCTACGTCTGATTTCGGTTCAATTTCCGATCCTTTAGATGAAGCACCGCCTTCATCTTACCGGCAAAATTTGCAATTAAAGGAATCTGGACACCGGTTTAATTTAGTGATTGAGGTACACCAATAGTCCTACTCCAAAAAAAAGGTCAAAACAATGCTTCCGGTAGACATGCAAAGACTAGGCTACGGCATTAAGCTTACAATCAAATTCGACCGGCTAAGCAAGCAAAAGATCACCTTCATAATCTTATGCAATTGTTACAGCAGTTGTCCGAAAGTGCTTGCGCTACCGCAAAGAGAAATTTTATTCTGTCAAATCCTGTGTAAAATACTTGGGTCGCGCTTTTTCTCAACAGTTTTACGCGAAGTTCTTACCTTCTCGCTTTTCTACAGATGCTATTCCTCTTTGCATATTTCTACGAACTTCTCTCCCTCCGCTAGCTTTACATGCATCAAGTGTCGCTATCGGTGATACATTGTCGGAGTATCAAAATTACTTTCTTTTTGCATGTTTGCTTTCTGTATCTGAGTACAGTCAGACACATGACTAACTCTATTCGTACAACTGGTGTGGGGGTAAATACTTAAATGCTGCGTTTAAAATATATTATTTGGGAAGGGTTAGTCAATTTTGGTAACGACTTTGAAGTAAGAATGCTGACAGCTGAAAACTACTTGGCAAGATTATTACTGTTTACTTAGAATGGAATTCTGCTTTTCTACTAGACTAATTTTTTTCCATTGGAATTCTGCTTTTCTACTAGACTAATTTTTTTCCATTTGATTGCTTTTGATCTTTTCCGTTTTGCCTAGGGTGCCGCAAAGAAGTTTTTGGTGGCGGAAATCAAGAATCGTAGCTGAAGTGCGCCGCGAACTTCGAAAGATACCAATTATGTGCCGCGGCCAGAACAATGGATTTTAGGAAGATGTGCCGCAATCGGAAAAAGTTTGAGAAACATTGGGTTAGACCTTGCCTTGGATGAAAGACGTACGCTTAGCTTGAATAGTTTCGATGATAGTAATTTTCCGTTCCAACAACCATTACACTAAAGGTATTGAAGTGCATAATCGATTGTAAGATCAACTTTTATAATAAAGCCAACTAGTGACTCGGTGTCAAAAAACTATTAACAACTCAAATTACTTTTGCACCAAGTTTTAGTTTGAGCAGCATACAGTATTTTAACAGCGCGGGCGCTTTCCTCCCCCTTTCCCCAGTCGTAATAGGGTTAAAAAAATTTTACCAATATATTTATGGAAGAAATTTAACCATTGGTTACTTACATTGTTTGAAATTGATACATCTCTATTGTCATCAATACGCTGATACTCTCAGTCGTCTACCCTCCGACAGGAAGAAGAAAGTAAAAGTAATGCGCTTTGCACGTGCAGGTTGGCCATATAACCTTCCCTTCAATAATTGTGGTCAGCAATTTTGAAAAATTTCCGATTCTTCTCGGGGACTGAGGTCATTTCTTCGATGGGCCAACTTCCAAATCACTCGTAGATTCTTCCTGAAAAACCTTGGTCTCGCTTACATGTGGATCTTGCCATCAACTTCGTGGGTCAAAATTAATTGGTCTTAGTGAATGCCTATTCGTCAAAGTATCCTTGAAACCATCCAACTTCGTCGATTTCTAGCAAAGATAGAACGGAACATCATTCATCTTAATGGTTCTCACTATCCTGCAACAAACGGAGCGGCCAATAAACTCCAAACTGCTAGTAGTTTTCGCCCAGCGATTTTTGACTTCCTCACATAGCTCAATCCAAACTCAAGTCCAGCAATGGCAAGGTTAACAAGAATTGTAATCATTTCTAAATAGGAGATCCCTGCTTTGCGTTGTACTTTGGACCGCCGCGCAATCAAGATCCTTGTTGGGTTACTGCAAGGACCAGTTTGGCGTCGCCACTTCAATCAACTCCCAACTTTGTTACGTTTTCCACCTCTGATGCGAGTCCGGAATCTACAAACGAGTCATTCACCTCAAAAGAAGAGTCATTACAGTCTTCATCCACTTTGGCAAAAGAGATCGATATAGAAGAATCTGTACCGGCGTCTGTCAACCATGTGATTTTTGGGTTCTTTAGTGTCGATTTTCGTGCGTACTTTTTACTTGAGGTGTGGTATATTTCGACTTTAAACTCGGACGCGTTTCATACTTCGTTTAAACGCGGGCTACCGCGTGTTCTTTTATTGCTTAATATAATCTATTTTGTTTGCATTTGTGACAATTTAATTGCTGCTTTTCCAAAAACTTGTCTTGTCAATCAGAAGAAAGATAAACAACTTATACAAAAAGGTAGGTTTTCACATAATTGCCTTGGAGCCAGTAGTGTATGAAAAACTAAAGAACTAGTTTTAAATATTTTTGTAGACTTGTCGCTTCTGCAAAAAAAAAAGGTGATAAGTCTGCATTCTATCTAGTCGCTGTTGCCTGAAGTCTGTATTATCTTTTTAACATTTTCGGTATCGTATTAACTCTAATATTTCCGACTAATGTTTTGGTATATCGAATTCACGTTTCTTTATCATTTAGCTATATTTTATTACACAATTAAATAAAATTTTCTATGTAACCACAAAAACCTGATTTGAACTAATCGTAAAAGCTGCTGCGCTAAACGTGCAAAATTTAATGCAGTAGACAAACGTGGCGAAAGTCAACTACAAGTCTCAACCAATCCTAAATTCAGCGTTTTATATCACAACGCCTACCTTCCATCAGTTATCAGTATGATGGCTTGGCGATTGTCAGTTTTATTTAGACGGAAAGAATTTTGTAATACATTAAGAGCTCCGTTGAGAGCTTCAGCAGTCTCAGTAGCGGGTCCGTTCAAATAAAGGATTTTGGAGACTTTGTTCTGAAATAATACAATTTTGACTCAGTATTGTAGATCGCTAAAAAGTATTTATTTAACAACAAAGTAAACAAATAGTTAAAAGTTTTATAAAATTTTTAGAAAAACATATTTGTAAGATTTGGCATTTCAAACTTGTGAGCGTAAGCCAGCCACATCGGTCAAATTTCAATCAAAATGGACAACCGCACAAAATTTTTCAGCGTCTAATTACTTTTTCCAAAAAAATACCATGTCGTTTTTGTATATGAAATTAAGTTTTAAATATTTTGTATTGAGCATCAATTGTATTGTATGGTATCGATTTTGCATTGTATGGTGTTTATAAAAAAAAATTAGAATCATTCAGCTTCCAATGAAATGACTTAAAAGTTGTTGTACTGGGTATTTTTAGGGTTTTAGTTGGAGCTTTATCATGGTCGGGAAAAAGGTATACTATAGTAAGAGGTGTTGGATATTTAGATACTAAAGAAGAGGATATGTAAATGCGGTCAAGTTTAGATGAGGGCAGAGATCGTGAGAAAGAAAAGATTTTTGTATAAGGGTAAAAGTAACGGTAAGAATTAGTTAGGACAAAGTTAGATATTATTTTTTGAAAGAGGATCTTATCATTGGTATTTGGGGCCAAGTAACCAGTTCTATCGGTAGAGTTAAGAACGGAGTTAAAATCAACGGCTATTATTAATTGTCTATTCCGGAAGTCCAAGTTATTTAAAAAAAAATGTATTATGCTTTGGATGGCTTTGACTCTTTTTATTGTTTGTGAGGAAGTATTTTTAAATGGAAGGTAGCAATTTATTAAGGTAAATTTACATTGTGGAAGGTAAAAGATATAGTTTGGGTATAGTTGAAAAAAAAGAGTGCGTTTGAGATGATCCTTTGTGGGGTGAGGTGTGTTTGTTGAATGTAAATAATTATAAGAGTGTCTTGTCGGTGTGTAAGTTGTGGAGATGAAAAATATTGAAAGTTTGGGTACGTAAGAAGATTGTGAGTATGGCAGAGGTGAGATAGTTGTTGTTTTTGGATAGTGTGAGTTTTGTGTATGAAAAATAAATGAATGTTGTGTTGGGTAATGAAACGTCAAGATATGTGGATTATTTCTAGATTGAGAGAGAGAACAAGAAATGAGAGAGTGCCTTGGCGATGTGATATCTATGTAGGAATGACCGAATGAAACTTTTAAGTGTTTTTTTGTATGTATCTCTTATTCTGTGTAGTCTTTACTTTTGTTTGTTTTTTCCTGTTATGGACCGACCGTGAGTCTAAGTTAAATAAATAAAGAAAAGTAAAAAATAAGCCACTTAGAACGAGAAGCATCAGAATTAAGTTTTGCTCTTGTTAGAGCTTGTCAGTGATGTATATCTCACTGAGATTTGAACCGGCTAGATGTAGTCCTCCACTTAGCAAATGGTTAAACAGCAAATGGTTAGTAAATTAGAAATTTGTGAACAGGGATTCGAGTTTAATGGAGTTATAGGCTTACTAAAAATAAATATATTTTTTCGAAAACTTAAGTATTTTTAGTATCATCTAAGTTTATGAAATCTCAAATTCGTGTTCACGTCGCTGATTTAAGTTATTTCTAGTTTCTTATCAGCATCATTTCTTTTCCAATAACCTATTTATTAGTCTATATTTCTAGATGGAATTGTGAAAGTGGCAATCAATATTTTGTGACGTCATTTAATGGGAGATCCTAATAAGAATTTTGCCTCAGGTCCTTAATTGTACAGTAAATATCCACAACTGGTTACAACAACGAATCCGTTAGAGTTTCATTTTAGGGTCGTTATAAGGATTTCTAAACGTAAAATTAAAGTGACCCTGCTAAAGTCAAATTTTATATACGCCGTATTTCTTATGATAAATTAAAAAAAACTTTTTTGCTCAAATAAAAGTTAAATAAATAATTTTTAGTCTGTTTGAATTTTAAAAAATAGTTAAAGTAGTTTTTGAGTTATGTATCGTCAACTTTGGTTGGCTTCTGAAGCCTGGCCGTCGGGGAATCTATATCTCAAAAAAGGCTTAGGAATATAGATTTAAGCATTATGGGCTTTGTAAGTCAGCAGCGTGAACCCATTAAAATTTTTTCGTGATGTATTTTTAAAACGGAAATCAACAAATAGGCTGAGAATCGTACTCGCGTCCTTTTTCTCGCAAGCAAAGTGTTATCACAATATGCTATCCTATCAAGTTTTGTTTGTGCAATAATGCAAAAACACACGCATAACTAGTGCGATCGCAAGTGAATTGTCAGATCTAATACAAAGCGGCACAAAAATTTACAAGTTACCGCAATTATGACAAAAGCTTTCACTTTAAATTGAAACCAAAAACTTTTTTTTAAATTGTTTGTTAATTCTTGCAAAAAAATATTAATTGTCGTGTGCATCTAATAAATTTTGTGAGAAGTTTCACAATAATGATAAAAAGCTTTGTTGATTTAAATATATTATTTTACCTGGAACTTTGTTCTGTTGCTTAATAATTGTAAAGGAATTGGAATCTCCGCCCTGTGCCTAAAACAATATATAAGCAAAAGTGAAATAAATATAAGCTGTTCTGAAAAAATATTTAAAGTTTTAGTTAGTTTATGAAGTGACCGGGATTTCATGGTAAGTCCTCTTTATATAAAAGCAGAATAAAATAAAATTACAACTATGTACCTGAATTAAATTTTTTGATTAAATTTGCAGAAATTTATTTGATATATCGACAAACAAGACAATACCAAATGCTAAATTCAATCAAAATTTTGGTGATTTGATAAAAGTGCAAAGTTAAAGTTTGAAAACATTCATTAATTTTGTGGAAAAATATCTAGCTTACGTACTTCTTAGATAAAAGAGTTCCTAGAATTCTTCTAATAAACTATTACACTTTTATTTATTGGGTAAATTTTAAAAGCCCGGCTGTTGAAAAAATAACTTTAAATTTAAACTAAAAGTTCAAGTAAAGACTTTTTTTAGTCTTTACTTCATATCAAAATAAAACCTAATTTTGCCTTTCAATTTTTAGGGAAGACATTTTGCTTTGCATGAGTTGATTCAGTTAGATTTTTAAAAAAATTCTAAACTAACATAAAAGGGACATACACCCAAAGTTTAACAAAAATTATAATTTCCATACCCATATACGATCACTCCCACTTGAAAACTGAAATCGGTCGGGAAACTATTGCTGACGTTTTTTACCCAATGTTTGATTATTTCAAAATTTGTTTTTCTGACAGAAGCAGATGCGTCCAATACAAATATTAAGTCAGCTGTTCCGTTACTGCAATCTAATAACAAATAAAAAGTTAACAAAAGATTTTTGACTTTCTACTTTACATTAAATAGCTAACTTCACAAACAAAGGCATATTATTGCAATAAATTTATCTATTGCTACTTTCAAACGCAACTTAACAATTTAGCCTGGTGAAAATATGGTTGCCCAGTTTATTTAAAAAATTAGATAAAATACTACTTTAAAAATTTCATAAAATTAATACTTCTTGTAAGTTAAGTTACATAAAATTAATAGTCATGTACCTTAACTTACAATAAAATTTAACATTAGCTGGACAATAGTTTTTAAGCCGGCTAATCGTTTGGTCTATTAGTCAAAAATTATTGATTCAATGGTTTTTTAAAGTTTTGACCTACTAGATTTTATGTAATGAGTTTTTTAATTGCACAATTAAAAATAACAAATTTATATTTCAAAAACTGACTTCTCCAGTTAGGAAAGTATATAGGTACTAGATTAGGGTTGCCATATCTAAATAGGCGGAATTCCGGTCATACGTGCATAGGCATAGGCACAGACATAGGCGCACCAACCCAAAAAAAATTTGAAGGGGCAGAAAAAATAATTTGTTTACGAATCTAGGACGAAGGCCGAAGACTAAAAAAAAAGGTCTTCACTTCGAATCGATCTCGGATTTTCTTATTTTCTTCCCAAAATTATGGTGTTGTCGAAAAAAAAAGATCTTTACTTCAAATCGGTCACTTAATTTGCTGCTTTCGTCCCATAATCAATGTGTTTTCTAAAAAACTTACACGTTGTTTTTAGATGATACTAAAATTCCGGACAATTGGGTCTTTTTTTTAATTTCTTTCTGACACAAAATTTAGCATAAAATTTCGAACAATATGGCAACCCTATTTTAGATGAGATGAGTTGAACATAACTTTGGACACGCTTCACAGATCAAATTTTTAATTATTGTTGTGGGCCACTAATCGCACTTTGGCAAAGCGATTTTGTTGAAGAAAAAAATTGACATAACAGCTGCGCCGTGACTTAATTCTAAGACAAAGATTCTTTGACGGAAAAAAGGGCTTGTCAACGTCTAGTGCACATGGTTTGATAGAGACGGTGCTACGATAGTTGATTAAACGACACTTGATCAAAATGATAGTTGATAAAAAATGATTTATCTTGTATGTTTTTGCGATTATACAATCTCTTTGTTACTTTAAATTAGATTTATAAAAAGCAGAGGCCATCAGTAACAAGACAGTTTATTTTTATTTTTATAACTTTTTGTCAATGTCAAAATCAGGATTTTTTAACAAGATTCCTGGGTAAAGCATTTTTATAGGGACAACAAGTAGATTTCTTGTCATGGTTATGTTTCGTTAGATGCCTTATTGTCGTCATTTTTTACATTTTTTTAGATTGTAGCCGTTTATTCAGGGGGGGGCATTGTGCCATGTCCCCACCCTTGTAAATGCCTTGCAGAAATCAGAGACAAATTCAAACAAAAGATTTAATTTTTTTTAAAGATCACTAGGTTTTTGGGACAAAAAATTGACAAAATTTGGACAGATCCAAAGTTTTAAATTTTCTCTTTTATTATTTCATCAAGTGTCGTTTCGATCAAATGTCGTTTCGATCAAGCGTTGTTTCGATCAAGCGTCGTTTCGATCAAGTGTCGTTCGATTAACTGTCGTTCGATCAACTGTCGGGTAACGAATAGAGATACAAAATTGAACAAAACCATGTTGAAGTTTTCTAATAATTTGTATCGTGATTAGGGTAAGTGCTTGATATTACATTTCTTGAGAAATCTGTGAAAATGTCGAGGAAGCATTATTTTGTTGGGTTTTTCTGAGTTTCTGAGCAATTTAGGTGTAATAAACTGTTAAAAATATTGCTGTTTAACTTGTAGAAAACCGTTTGTCTTCGTAACAGTTTATGTTTTTGTTTAGAATGAAGCACAAGAGCATAATGTTGTCAAACAAGAAATGCAGTAGCCGAAGAAGAAAGTAGGTTCTAAGAACCAATAAAGTTGACGGAGTAGCCAACCTTCAACAAAAAAAACGCGTCGTCAACATTGCGGTTGAAAGTAGTGACAACAGCAAAATAATTCAATTTCCAATTTGTCATCTAGCCAATTTGACTATGTTAGAGAGGAAATAAAATTACGATTAGCCAAAAGCAACAATTACAAATGAAGATCGGAAAATATGCAATATATCCGACAGAACAATAGAGTTCTTTTGGCTTTAAAAAAATAGTTTCAGCAATACTTAATACAAAGTGGCAAACAATTTTTAAAATGTACAAACTGTACGACTGTTCATTTTACATTGATACAATTTTACTCTGCATTGCTAAAAAGTTTCATAGATGCATGGCAACTTAAGTATATATAAAGACGGTACTGGGTTAGCTAGTAACAGATAATAACACAAAATAACAAGCCTACTTTAATAATAATATAGTACCTGTAATTATACGCATTCATTTTAATTATGCATTTTTCCTGAGTGACCGTAGTATAACTATAATTATTATATAAACTATTATATTTCTCATTATGTATTATCATCATAAATTTGTTAAGACTCATTAACAAAAAAAAATAATTGAAATAATCACTCTGTAAAATAAAATTTTTTTAAAAATACGCAACATCTACAATACAAAATTAGTACGATAACGGGTGTTACGTCGTCCGCGTAAATTATTCGAGAATTAGATGCTGGGTGCGGGTTTCGAGCCAGCGCGCCTTTAATATAGGCGCTGAATAATCAGCGCTACCTTTTAGTTGCGTTCTTGCAAGACTATTGGGCATAAAGTGATGCCACGTTGTATTGGTAAGCCTTTTGACTTGAGCTGGCTGTGACTTCGCATTGACACAGTCTTCAGATTGATTTGGCTGCTATATTTGTCCCTTTGGACATTGTCTACTTAAGGTAGAGAACTTGCTATTTCATACTTCCTTTGCTCGTCCGCCCAACATCGTTGGTGTGTGTGTATTGTGTTTATGTGTTATTTAATGTAATATTTGTGTTATTGTTTAGAAAAACCGTTTCGGACTGGCGCCGCCATTATCGTTTTGTTCTTAATAAAATTGTAAATCTGGTGCTGGTCGTGAAGCGCGTTTGTAAGGAGTTGGAGGAAGGACGAAGCAGTTTGTAACTCCGTTACAACGGGTGTGGCATCTTTGCAAAAAAATTTTTTCTGAGCGGCGCTATTCCAGAGCACACAATATATGCGGCTTTACTATTATTTTATTATTGGTCTTATTCTTTATTTCAAGCAATACAAAGAAGTCAGTTTTACCAAGCCAGATTGGCGGAAAAGCCATCAGAGTTTGAATATCTGCGTTGCAGCTCTAGAAGGCTATATGAAAAAGCCATGGCCAATCAATATACAGAAAAATCTTCATTTTATTTCATCTCTATATTTATTCTCCTGATTCTCATAAAAGAGACAGAGGCATAATACATAGTGCAAGTAATTACCTTCAACCTGTTTCTGGAGAGGCCAAGATTTTGTTATAGTGATTTTTTAGTCTTATAAAGATAGCCTATGACTGAAATTTAAAACTGTTTGCCAAAACCACCAAGTAGAGGAAAGTGCCGTACAGTGACAGCTTTAGTACTGTGCGAAAAGAGCGGCCGCATTAGACCCCTCTTTAAAAAACGTCAAAAGGTAACCCCTTTAGCACAATATTGCTCTCTTTTTTCTTCGTAGTAGCACTATACCGGTGCCCCTGCTATCTGCACCTTAACTTTAGAATAAAATTAAGAATAATATACGTGATTGATAGCGAGGATTTTTTTTGTAGAGATTACTATAATTTTGGCACAAAAATGAAGATTTTGGACATCAATTGAAAATGAAAATCTTTTTTTTACTATACAGAGCACTATCATTTTGCAACGAAAATAAAAATTTTGGTCAGCAAAAGAAAGTAGAGACCTTTTTTTAGAAAGCACCATCATTTTGGGACGAAAGTGAAGATTTTGGGCAGCAATAAAAAGTGAAGACCTTTTTTTTTAGAGATTACTATAATATTTTAAACATCAATTTAAAGTGAAGACTTTGACATAATTTTATTTTGGGACAAAAAAACTTGCCGCACAAAAAATTGGCCCCCCTATTTAAGGCCATCACTAGTGCTGTAAAGTGTCTTTCCCAAGGACACAACAGAATGAAGAAAATAGGTTATAAACCGAGACCATGGCAATCACAATCAAGAAAAAATTAAGTCCAAAATTAAATCGATTAATAAACTCAAACGGAACTTTACAGTACATTATTAATTAAATATATTTTAATCATAATATTTTTTGTATTACATCATAATCTGGAACTTAAGTTGTATCAATTGAGTCATTCATTTGTTTTGATTTAAAAATTACTTTAGTTAGTCATACCTTAATTAGCTTACAGCCTGGGTTTTAAAATTTAGTAGAATTTGCCAAAGTTGCCATATATCGCTTGCCTCCGAGTGAAAGCTTATTGTTTTATGTGCCATCAAGTTTGGCTAAATTGTCTTCTAACTCGTCAATTCGCCTAACTTGCCATCATTTTTGCTCATCATGACCAGAAAAATTTACTTAAGTTGTCAGAGCTATAAAAATTGCCAGACCTATAAAACCTACAAAAATTTAAAATTTTTAGCCTTCTACCGCTACACTACAGTTGTTTTGCCTATCTAACTACAATCCTTACAGGTGCATCATAAACTTCTTTTATAAGCCATTATTTAATATTTTTAGATTGGTTTTATCAGTTTTAGTTTACGTTTAGTTAGCCATTTTACAGCCAAGTAAAACAGCTTGGCAAAACAGATACAAAAGCTATCAGCTTATTTGAAATAAATAACGGTAGTTATTAAATAAAAAATGAGCAAAAAATAAGGTTACGAAGAGAATAAATCTCGGCTTTCTTTAAGACTGCATCCTAAGCTTTAAACAAAAACTGTATTAAGTTATTGCACAGAAATCTAAAAAGTGATTCCTATTTGTGTTCTTTATTTCTCAAATGTTTAGCTTTTGCAGAAAAAAAGATATCCTAAGTTTATGTAGGCCTATGCATATTTAATCTGTTATTTGACTAAGTTGCCACATTTTCTATTTCCCTTGAGGTGGCAAATTAGGCAAATTTTACAGTATATAAGTATACATTTTTTGTATGTATTCTGTGTGTAAATTTAGAGTTAATTATTGTTGATAAAATAGTAGAAACCTAATGAGAGAGCTTAATTGAGCTGAAAAAAATTTTTTTTGTAAATTATTTTTTTTAAATGTTTGGTTAATAAAAAAAAACTGAAGAATGCTGAATTTGCTATAGGTGTTTTTAACAATTTTTTGGCCAAACTTTATTTTTAATGGTATTTCATTTGTTTTGTCGTCTTTAGCTATAGAATGCCTTAGAGATCTACACGGGCTGCTATTTTGCATCCTTTACCCGCCCGTATTTGAAAGCAGTTTTGCCTAACTTGCCTAACGTGCCCGAAACTTTTTCAAAACTTTTTCAAAACTTTTTCATATATGAGTAACCCATTTAAATTAAAGATCAAAAGTACAAAAGCATAAAAAATGAACTTTCAAGAAGTAAATATTTGGGCTAGAATCAAGATTAAAAACTTGCGAAATATGGTATATTTACCTCTTTTTCAAAGGTATTTTAATCTATTTAACCCGTCTGCTGACTTTTAGCTACATAGGCCTACATTAGTTTAGCATCCACCTCTACCTACCCATCAAGCTTATATCTTTAGGTCATGCCGTAACCCACAACAAAAGCGATGGAATTATCCGTACCAGCACTGATATCTAGGCTTCGAAGAAACTGTTTTCTGGCGTAATCCTTTCATTGCTCATTTTCGCTTGTGCATAACCTACTCCACAATTTTGCTTCCTGTTTCAACTTTCGCTTTCTAGGGCGCGCTGTAGAAAATTGTGTTGAGCCCATTTTCTTCTGTACGATAATGTAATGAACTATTTAGTTATATCTATACTTTTTAGTAGTAGTCTCTATAAGCAGTAGCGGCTGGCAAGTAAAAAACAAAGAGCCGAAGGAAAAATTGTTGGCGGGCTGGGAAAATTTTTTGAAAAGCCCACTTTTTTGTTTGACACTCTCTCAACAAACGCAAGTTTTAAGCATAAGTTTAATAAAGAAAATTTTTATTTAAAAAATTTGTGAAGACAAAAAATAAAATAACATAAAAAACAACAAAAATAAATAATAAATAAAAATCTGTACTTTTTGGCCGCCGTGTTTCATTTACTCAACCAGCAAATATTTTTTACTAACTCAAAAAGTAGGAACGTCCTTTCTGCAAATAAAGACTTTTTCTATTTTATCGGCCTTCATTTTGGACTAAAACGATTTACTTCTTCAGTTCAAACTCAAGTGAAGATCTTTTTTTTGTCTTAAGAAAAGATTCTTTACTAATTCTTGAAATAATTTTTTTTCTATTTTGCCAAAATCTACGTTTTTTGAGAGTGTGTTTATAACAAAAAAGTACTTATTTTGCTAAATTTTGTGTCCTTCGCTATCGCTAGGTTACTGTTGTATGTTAGGAAGCTTTTCAAAAAAAGTTAGGTGAAAAAAAGGAAGCAGAAAAAGTTATCTAAATTGCTATCTTTAAACTTTGTTCATTAGATTTTGGTCGAGATTTATAATTATAGAAACAAATACACAATATTTCTATCTTGCGAATTTCAAATGCATTGCTCCCTGACAGTTCCATTTTAGGCGCCTCTGAACCTGTTATCTATAAAACACAAAACACAAAAACATTTTGTGTTTTATAAATGTTATTTTGAACGATATTAAAGTTTATTGCTATGGCTATATTAAATTGCTATATTAAAATGTTTAGTTTATTCTTAACTAAGCATTTTAACTGAAAAACTTTCTGCCAAAGAAAGCGAAGCGTTGTACTTGTTACTGTCAGATTGAGTGAGCTGCGTTTAATGCAGCTCAAACGTACATTTAAAACATCATATATAGCGTGAATGAAATGCGTCATTTTACGTCACTTTGCGTAAAACTTTTGAGATAAATTTAAAACAGCTCAAAAAGTTGCCAATTCACATTTTAAAGTAGTTGTTTTTTAAAAACCTTACAAAACTTAAATTTAATAAAAGAAAATGAAAACAAAAAATTATTAATTTTTGAACGGTTGCTGATATTATTTAAAAGTGTTGCAGAGATATTTTAGCAGTGTTGCAGTTCTGCAGCTCCTTTGGGCAAACCGCACTGTTTACAACCACTGCTCTCAAAAGAAGTTTAAAGTAGAATGTTTGTCCGGTCGTTCCATTATTATGGACATAAATCAATTATCAATAAAAAAATTTAAGTAAATTCTTAAGCAATAATTATCATTGTTATTTTTCCAAATTATTTTATGTTGTATACTGTATATGAAAAGCTCTTGCATCCCCCAAAAAAAAGCAAAACGACCCATTCTGGGGTCTTGAACCTCAAGTTGAAAACCACTGATTAAGTACAACAGCAGCAAAGCCCTGTTTCTAAAAGAAAAATATTTTACATTTTTTTCTATGCAAAACATTGAATAGTGTTTTACTATTGCTCACAGTGACATTAGGCAGTCTGCATTGAACCTAGCATCTCTTTTGTTATTAGATAAAAGTGTGTAAGCAATACAGAACAAACAAACCGGTAAATATGTTTGTGATCGCTTTTTATGCCAGTGGTGTATTTAAAATCTAAGCAGTCAAATGCTATTTTGAATGAATGAGGGTCAATCTAACCCTGGTTGTGAAAAATAAGAAATTAAAAAGGTTGTGCATCCAAGGGTTAAAAAGCTTGTTATTAACAAATAAGCATTCTTACACTTACCAACTGCAAGAATTAATCCCGATAGCATGGCCAGAAAAAGAAAGCCTGAAAGAAAAATAAACAAACTTCAATTAATTATATTGTTTTCAAATGTTATGATTTAGCTCTCAGACAAAAAGAAAATAGAATTATATCTACGCTGCACAAACTTGTCATTAGTTTAATATAATTTTGCACATATAAGAAGTAGCCTAGTTATCAAGCGACTTTTAAAGGATTATTACTTTTAGTTTTACATGCAAATCTATTTTATCGTGGTATGAATAATAATATTTTTTTAAAAACTAAGAAAAATATAATCTCTAATTAGAAAAAAGAACAAACGAAATGAATTATTTTCTTGTTTTTTTCCTTTATTCAATTCAATTTGCAATCAAGCTATTACATATTTCGAAATGTTATTGGCAATATGATTGCGAAATAAGAAACAGCGGCTAAACAATATACGATACAGGCACAATGTCATTTGTGCTCTGTTGCTGTACCTTTTTTATCCAGTCAACTTGTTTATTTTTTGTCAAGTGTTTAATAAAACAATTAGTTAATTATTTTTCTCCTAATAAAGAGTGAAACTCTGTTACAACATTAGCGATACCTTAAGGAAAAATATTGGGTTCGCATTACCAACGTTATTAAAAATTATTAAACTTCACAAGTATAAATATTGATTGTTTTGTTTTTTTAAAGCAGAATATAATTAGTATTTTTTGTTTTATTATTCTACATTTGTTAGTTTATCTGAATTTATATTTGACTCTTGTTTCTTCAATCTTAGTAGGTCTATTTTATCCGATAGATTAATAAGTTAATTCTTTAGTAGACTTACATAGCCTAATACGTAATTTTATAATACTTCTGAGCTGCTTAGAGTCGAATTGGTTTCCGCCTTGTGTGGTCTAGTAGTGTTGTCTCCTGCGTGGAGAAACACATCTAGTTGGTTCGATTCGCAGTGAGATAAGCATCACTCTTGTATTAACAAGAGCGAAACTTGAGCCGGCTGCTTCACATGTTTTAGGCGGCTTGGTTTCTAATACGTAACCAATTATTTGTCTTGCTCGTTTATATTTTAATTATTGTGACTGTTTCTTTTTTCATTTCTTTTTTTTGTTTAAATCTGTTTATTAGGTATTAATTTGAAAGTTTTGTTGAAGTTGCTCATACAACCGACGCTTTTTTTCTTCCCGCCTATACATATTTCCTTTCAAATTATACATTTTTTATTTCATGCGTATGGCTAGAAATACTTATTCTTTTTTGCCGAAGACTCACCAACACTGCAACAGTATTGCCAGTGATTGTTTTTGCCAGGCGTAAGCTAGGAAACTGGGAACCACAAACTCATGGTATGTTTTGCTATAGAAAACGAGAAGAGAGAAACAAATGACTATGAAAAATGATAATGTAAAGAGACAAAAAACGGTTTTTTCATTGCTTACTAAAACAACTTTGTGATAAAACTATTAAATTTTTTTTAACATTTGCAGCTTTGCAACGAATGTTTTTCAAATACGGTTGCGCTTCACTTTACGTTGTTGTTCTAATGTTTCTTTGCTTGCAATTATATTTTTTCAAAGTTTAATTGTGCGAAATTTCTTTTTTCTATTCTTGTATTCTTCTATTTTTATATAACATTGTCCATTAAGAATAAAATGGTGCTATTTCTACATTTGTCAAAAACTAAATTAAACAAGTGCACAAAAGTTAAACATAAAAAATTCCATGTCAGAAAAAACTCGAACCGAAAAGAACAGCCTAAAAAATTTTATAATTTGAAACATAAGTTCTATTACTTGAAAAAACTATAGAGCAACATTATCAAAATCACAAAAAGTAACCATAGAAAAAAAAGTATTCTTATTCAACAATATGTATTTATTTTTTCTGTTTTTTTATCAATATTACATAATATACAGCTATTAAATTAAAAGACAAGTTAAGAATTTCTTGTATTGTAAAACAATTTTTTAAAAATTTATATAAAATACATATAAAAACTATTTTCTCTTAATATTTTACTAAACAAAAAGTGGAATGAAAACAATGTTCCACCAGCGCAACTGCAAAAGACACCGCTAAACCGCAAGGGTATACTGGCGGCGGTTCCGATATGCTAACCACAACGAGTTAGCTAACACGGATACGGGTTAAGACAAGCAAAACCCTGCAGTTCCATTACAAACATTAAGTAAGAATGGTCAAGTCAATCAACAAGCAAGTGTCGACAGACCTGTTTCGTCCTTATTAGGACTCGTCAGGACATTACAGCTTGTTGTTGACCCCAGCTGAAAAAGTGGAATATTATAAAATTATGTACCTGAGTAGAATTACTGCTCTACCATTATTATTTAGATTTGGATGTTTTAGGCATTGCTTTGCAGTAAACGCGAAAAACGCTTGTTATGGCATTAGAAGTATTGGAATGATCAATAAAATTTTGTGATATCTGCACCACATAGGAAATAGCAAAAAAATAAAAACTTAAACGTTGAGTCAGAAAAAGGAAGTACTGGTCTTGTAAATAACCAAAATAACATTACCTTTTTAAAAAAAAAGTTTCCTAAATTTTGATAACAATAAAAACAATTAAACGAGTTTGAGCAACACCAAAAAGAATTCAACTATGGGTGATACAACACTAACATTGTTTAGACTGCACAATTAACTTTCAACTTTCAAAAAAAATTGTAATTACGGCGACTAGGAATACGATTGCTACTCTGCTGAGCAATTTTTTGATCAACATTAAAATACAAAAAGTACAAACAGCTTGTAATTAAAATGTTGTGGTAGTAAATAACTTAATAAAACATCGTTGCAATTGAAGTGTTTTCATTAACTTTTTTTTAAACAGCACTGTGAAATAAATTCTACTTTTACGTTGTGTTGAAATAAAAAAGTAAGCAATTTTTGGCAAGTTGTTAAAATTTTTATTTTTCCAGTTTTATGTAATTAAATAAAAATATTGTAGTTAAAAAGCAAAATAACTTTTTAATTGACTTTTCAACTTAAAATGAATAACTTTTATTAATTTGAAATAACAATTGGTCGGCAGCGTGTTCAAGTGTATAGAGCGCCGGGATTGATTGACTAGGTCTCGGTTCAAAGCCTACTCGCGCCATTTTGTAATGTTCTTGGGAAAGACACTTTACGGCACTTTTTTCTGCTTGCTGTTCTTAGCAAGCAATTTCAAATTTTTTTCATATCTCTATTAAATTACAAGCGGATCGGAGTGGTGAGACCAGCAATGGTGTATGAACTTGAGACGGTGGTAGTTACAAAGAAACAAGTAGAAGAAATGGAAGTTGCACAAAATAAAAATGTTGAGGTTTGCTATGGGAGTGACAAGAAAAGACAAGATTAAGGTAGAACGGTTAGGAATGAAGATGAGGGAAGGCAGGCTGAGGTGGTATGGACATGTCATGAAGATAGACCAAGAGTATGTAGGAAGAAAGATGATGGAAATGGAGTTACTGGGAAAGAGGAAAAGAGGTTGACTGAAGAAAAGATTTCTAGATCTAGTGAAAGAAGATATGAGGAAAGTTGGTGCGAGGGAGACGGACGTTAAAGACAGGACGGTTTGGAGAAAGATGAAACGCTATGACTACCCCTGATTAAAGGGAAAGGCCGAAAGAAAAAGAAGATTAAATTACAAGCGGGCAGCAATATCTTGGCATCTCCGGAAGCAGGTCAAGGTAATTGCTTACCTTATGTATTAACACAATAGCGCCTCCGTCTCTGTCCTGCGAGTAAGAAGGACAAAAACAGAGATAAAATAAAAATGATTTTATGTGCATTTTAAGAATGCTCACATATAAATTTTACATTTATTTAATGAAAAAGTCACTCCTACAATTTGCTTCGTCCTTCTTGAAAAATCATCAGGGATTTATTTAAGTAATTTTATTTTGTTTGAATACGACCACCTGAGAATTCGTTAAACAGGATAAAAAAAAGCTGCATTTAAGTGTTTAGAAAAATTAATAAAAAATTTAAATTAATATTTGATTACACATTTCAATTATATTTAATTTAAATAAAACTACTAAAACCTAAAAAAAATAACAGTAATCTTGCGAGCAAAGCATTAAAAAATTAAATAGTTTAAAAATATAAAGCTTTTACCTTTGAGAACGGGCATATTGATTGTTAATTAAACAAATGTTTCTACAACTATAAATGTTTATAACTTAGCGATAAAATTTAAATTTGCTGACCCTTAACATCTAAATAATCATTAATTTTTTATAAGAATTGATCAGAAAATCTACCTAATAACCAGAACAAAATTTTAAAATTTTATTTGATAAACTGTATTGCTATTAAGCTAATAAAATATAAATTTAATACTAATTTACTCCATATACACTTTTTCTGGTAAAGTCACGTATTTTGTCATTGTAAGAGTTTGCAATTTTTTTCTTAACAAACAAGATTAACCGGTAAATTCTAAACAAGAAAAAAAAGTTTTTGAAAATATTCGACGACTAATACTTCATATTTCATGCTTACATTAAGAAAAAAAGAATTACTGATACTTGTATCGCTTTACGTTGCAATAACTTTGTATTGAGTATAGTTTTAACACGTAAAAGATCGGTAAGATCTCATTCAACAAACAATTAGTAAAGCGGAAATATTTGCGATTGACTGGTAAACTGATGGCGAAAAGCTATCGAAGCGATACCTACAATTTCCAGTAAGGCCTATGCACAAAAAAAATACCGCAATTCCATTGGGTGAGCCAAACGTTTCACTACTTATAAATCAGGTCAAGCTAAATTAAGCATTAAAACTTAAATTTTGCAACTACAGAAAAATCATTAAATAAGACCAACAATTTTTTCCAAATATGTTACTTTGAACATTCTTTGTCAGTATCTGCAATAAATATTATCACATTGAGCGGTAGAATCAGGTTAATATCTTAGTTATTATGTATTAACTTCTCTGTTATGTCCAGTGTTTGTAAGAAAATAAAAAAAGCGCCGTTTTTTCTTTCTGATATCTGGAGAAGTCCAAAGTACAAATGAAGTAAAACTGTTCTTTATCCGTGGAAATTTTCAAGTTTTTGTCCATTTTCAATTTAAACACTCTAAACTTTTGTTGTCTTCTTGCTGCAGTCGTGAACAAAAATAATGACGAAGAAAAAGCGGACCAAGTTTTGCGTTGTAGCGGTTTCAAAAAAGCAATGTTAACAGTGAAGAATTGCTGCTAGGTTATTGCCCAAAAGCTGCTGTAAAAAGATTGCTTTTCATAATTTTTTTGAAAAGTTTTTGATATATTTCTATATAAAAGTAAATTTACCAAAGGCCTCTTAGAAATAGAGATTTTTAGGATAATCGCACCGTTAAATTATGCTTGAACACGTGTGGCCTGTAGTTGCTCGTTTCCCTTGGTAAATGGAAAATAAAGTCGTGTTCCTTCCTCCCATTGATAATGCGGCTTATTCAACAAATCCGAGATTACGTTGTAACATAGCGTCACATGCAATGCAGACTACATGGAGCACAACGTTAGACAGTTTTGGATAAAAAAAATTCTGCTTGGTACATTTCTGACTGCATCTGATATAGGCAATAAATAGTAACTTGAAGTAGAAAAAAAATAATCGAAGAATGCCACGTATGTGTTTTATGTAGAGTGGATACAGTACCTTTAAAAACAACAATAATTTCTAATAATTTTTAATGCAATAGAATTACCAGGTTTTACCTAATATTGAAAAAAAAACATTTATATCTTATCGTTTGAGGTTCAATAAAAAATTGAATGTCTTTTCAAATAACGTTTTCCATCAAGTGCTTACTTTATAATGTTTGAGCAACTATACCAGAAAATTAAGGTGCAAAGTTTAACTAAAAGAAGCGCCTACCTCTCGACTAAAAATAAAGTTGAGCCAAGCTAAATATAGTACAAAAAATATATAAACAAACCAAAAAATTAGTGACGAACAAACGGTTTGAACAACATGTTTGCAGCATTGCTTTCAAACTTGTGCTTTATGTTTTGAACTGTACTTAGAAATACGTTCAATAAAATATAATAAAAATTATAAAAAAAAGTGATTTTTTTGTATTTTATATTTGACCTTTTCCTTATAACTGAAATTTGTACTATTCCGCTTCAATTGTGCCATACTTGCATTCTCGATTGTACAAAAGACAGTGAGACATTACTGATAGGAAAACCAGACCGGTAGGAAGTACTCAGCTGTTAAATAGATCAGTTACAGGGCATTTGTACGCAGTGTTCTCACCACCAACCCATCCTGAGCCTGCAAGTTGCCCTAGCGCTGTGACGCACAAAGATTGATTTTTACGCAAGCCACGAGTTAATGACAGAATGAGAGCAATCTGTCAAGTTTTACCACAAAATAGGTAGGGTTGGACATATAGTAAAAATGATCTTGTAAATTTTTAACTCACGTTTGGGACTTTTGGTTATTTAAATGAAAGGCTACCGTGATCGTTTTAGAGTGCCTGAGCTTCAACTTCCAATCTGAATATACGCTAGAAATGTGATTATGTTTTACTTAAACTACTCACAAAGCTTTCTAGTTTTCAAAGCAGTGCAACAATGCTAGATCGTGCGCGTAAGTAAGCATTCTGAAAATCCTGGCAGATTTAAACATACAACAAAATGTTTAAAGCAAATTGTCGAAAGGCATTCAGGCTTAATGCTAATATTACTGTTGATAAACTGCTAGCCTAGTTGTTGATAAACTGCCCCGTGTAAGGCACGGTGCAAATTTAGGCAATGCTTAGCAAATAAACTGGATAAAAGTATAATCAGATTTTAGATGGCCGTTGACGTTAAAATAAAATGTTAATTGAACAGTTTCATGCATAAACTTATTAATAAAATTGGTCAAATTTCAATGAGCCAAATATTAAATTTATCGTTATTTGATAAAAACGATGTTATGAAGGCGATCTACTGATATGGACCAGAGCAAAGTTTGGCTTGAGAACTAAAAAATTACTTTCAAACCATTAATAAGTACACTTTTTTTAAACACATTATTCTTTTACAGCCATTAATAACTTTGCAGATGAACTCGCTCAACTTAATGCTATTTTTATTACTATCAACTTTAAATCATAAAACTACAAATTTTCCGAAATTAAAACATAAGTTTTAAGTTATGTGAAGCTTTATACAAACAATATACTGAAAAAATATATATGTATATATAGCCTGGGACAAAAGTTTAACCCGTTTCATTCCATAATCCCCAAATGGGGATCACTTTCCGAAGGTGATTTTCGACTGAAAGCTATCTTGTGTCTGATGAAAACTTGTGCTTAAAATGCAGTATTTGACTCAAAATTATGTGTACAGGCAAGAATTGTATGCTAACGATATTATTTAGTTTGTTTTTTATAAGTTGTTTATTAGCGAAATGACGTCATGCTTTCATTGCAGACATTATTAGTAGCCATAGCAACAATAGTTAGTTTTGTGAACTGAAAGTCACCCATTACCTGTCAAAGAACCTCTATTTAAGGTAAGAATACTTATTTTGTGCGAATGATATTTCATGCAGTTGCTATAGTAACAAATGTAAACAACGTCCCATTTGGGGATCATGGAATGTACCATATACAATGTATTGTATTTTTCAGATGTCAAAACAACTTTTCTCCGTTAACGATGCGCTGGAGTATATTGAGGAACTTGATGTCCAATTGCTGGAAGATGTGGATACGATCGATGTGGTTGAACTTCCTCCTGAAAAAGTTGATTCTGTCAGCGATGAAGAAGAGTTTGCTGATGAGGAGGAGCTGGGGTTTGGTGAAAGCCAAGTTGTGTCTGTTCCAGGGTTTGTTGAAGTTTCATGCAATGCTCTTGACCTAGTACCAACTGCTTCAGAAGACTCACCAACTGCTCAAGAAAACACCCTGCAGAATATTGTTGACGGAGCTGAGTCAGGTGTTGTTGATCCTACTGAACAGCAACTTTCCAAAAAGAGGAAAACGAGTGTTTCTGCAAAGCAGAGGAGCAAAAATGCCACAACTCAAGTAGCTTGGAATGTAACCAAGAATAAACCAGACTGCTCTATCACAAGCAACGTGTACGATCCGTCTCCAGCTCGAGAAAATTTGATAGCTCTTCATGGTGATAAAACTAAATTTGAGATATTCTCTCTGATGACAAAAGGAGTTTATGACATAATGGCAGAACAAAGTCTGACATACGCTCAACAAAACAACTACTTGGACTTCAATTGCAGTGTGGAAGACTATATGGCCTTCACGGGAATTTTGATGCTATCGGGCCATCGTAGGCAGCCAAGGCAAGAATTATATTGGAGCTTAGACCCCAACTTTGAGTGCCCATTAGTAAGAGAAGCTATGCCCAAAAAGAGATTCATGGCATTGAAGCATATTATGTATCCTTAGTGGTTGGTCTATTTAGCTCATTATGCCAGTTATTTCAGAAAACCGTATTATTTTTCAGAAGTAAAACGTTCATTTACGAATATTAGTAGAAACTCGTTATTGTCATCGCCATGGCTTCATATCTTCTACATGCTTGAATTTGCTAGCAGCACATTCCATGATCCCCATTTGGGACCTACATGGAAAACACCTTTTGGGTGACAGCATTAATTTTTCCTTTTCAATACATCTTAATTAGTGTAAGAGAGACAGAAAAAGGCGATTAAATCATAAAAAATATTACTGCGTCTTAATTCGGAATGTAATGGGTTAAGACCACCTTTGAAAAAACGCACATTTTAGAAAAAAGCTTCTTAATCATCTAATACAAAGATTTCTTGTGCCAAATTGCATATTTAGGTTTTGGAAATAAAACTTATCACATATGAATTTTTAATTTTTACATTTGTTCAATATTTTTAGCTTAAAAATACAAAATTATTACGGTTTAGCTTAGCTTAAAAATACAAAATTTTCAAACCCGAAAATTGGCCCAAAAACCAGCAGTCAGCGTTGAGAAACGCATTCAATTTACCGGTCTTTGCACAATGAAGATCTCAGAACGTAAAATATCAAGGCAAATGAAAGTTAGCAAAACTGCTGTACCTAACACCATCAAAAATTTTAAAAAATAGTACTTTCAAGGACAATAAAAAACAGGCCGTCCGAGCAGTTTTAGCAGTGGGAATAAACGTTTTATCAGGAAGAGAGTGAGTCAATCTCCGAAGAGCTCTGCTGAAAAAAATACAAGTAAATATGGCATAAGAAAGCTTCAATATTAGTGAAAAAACAATTTTAAAAATTTTAAAGCTTGTACAAGTATTTAGTTTTTTTATTGAATGAGTAATGTTTTTGAACGAGTAAAATTATCAAACGAGTAATGTTTCTGTGGTTTAGAGTATAGGGTAAGAGATGATCTCAAATTTATGGAAGAAGGAAATGAAAATATATGGATTGAAATAATAGGAAAAAATTCTATTCTTAATCCAAATGCTCGATGTTTAACAAATATAATCGTTGGAGTCATTTACCGGCACCCTTCTAGTTCTATTAAAAACTTTATTAGCAATTTTGAGCCAACTCTACAATATTTACAAAACATCAGTTCCCCTTTTTATATAACAGGTGACATAAACATAGACTTACTATCTCAATCTAATAACAATGTTTTTCTTTACAATAATCTTATATCAAGCTATAATGCTTACAATTTAGTAACTAAAGCAACTCGCATAACCTCCAGTACAGCTACATTAATAGATCATTTTTACACAAATTATACTCATTCTTGTTCAAACTGTTATATAATTAAATCAGATTTAACAGATCATTTTCCACTAACTGTAAAAATACACCAGAAACTAACTAAAAAACAAAACCCCATAAAATTTGTACGCAGTCTTAAAAACTTTGATAAAGATAAATTTTGTGATGATGTAGAAGAAGCTTGCATACAAAATATTAATTCATCACAATCTATTAATGAGCAAATAAACATATTGCTACATGTAATACATACTGCTATGAATCGACATATACCTCTACGTAAATTATCCAGAAAGCAGACAAAGCTCCAAGAAAAACCATGGTTAACCTCGGGTTTATTGAAATCAATAAAAAATAAAAACAAAATGTTTAGTGCATTATGTAAAGTAAAGTTTCAAAATAAGGCACTACAACAAAAGTATAAGTGTTACAGAAATCTTTTGAATCGTGTGCAATATAAAGCAAAAATATGTTATTATAGACAATTATTTGACAGTAGTAAAAATAATTCAGCACACACTTGGAGATTGATAAATGAAATCATAAACCATAAAAATACTGAGCCAAAACTTCCCAACAGTGTCACCTATCATAATACATCGATCACTAATTTGGATGATATATGTAACATACTAAATAATTATTTTGTTAATATTGGTACTACTTTAGCTAATTCTATTCCAGATTATACAAATTTAACCTCTACTTTTCTTTGCAATAGAAGTAGTAATTCAATCTTTTTAAAGGATACTGATCCAGAAGAAATATTACAAATCATATCTTCATTAAACCCCAAAAAAGCAGTGGGGTATGATGGAATATCCTCTAAAATATTACAAACATTAGGATATGTTATAAGCCCAATACTATCTAATATTTTTAATAAGTCGATGCAGCTTGGAATATTTCCTGATAAGCTAAAAATAGCAAAAGTAATTCCACTACATAAAGGTGGTAAAACTGATGTTATAAATAATTATCGACCAATTTCTATCCTTTCAAGTCTATCAAAAATATATGAAAAAATAATAAACAACCGACTAAATAATTTTCTAAACAAATACAACATAATTTCTGACTACCAATTTGGTTTTCGCGAAGGAATGTCTACAACCCTTGCTTTAACGGATATATATGATCAATTTCAAAATAATTTAGATGATGGTAAAATTACATGTGGAGTGTTCATGGATTTAGCAAAGGCCTTCGATACAGTGAATCACTCTATATTACTTACAAAACTAGATCATTATGGTATAAGGGGAAATGCTCTTCACTTAATCCAATCTTACCTAGAAAATAGAGCTCAGTTTGTACAGATAAACAATCATGTATCTATGAATAAAACAATTATGAGTGGTGTCCCGCAAGGTAGTGTACTTGGGCCAACTCTTTTTCTAGTCTATGTAAATGACATACAAAATGTCACAAATTTTGAAGTAAGATTATTTGCAGATGACACCCTACTATATTTATCTGATAAAGACTCTCAGACTCTTGAAAAAAATGTTAATGCTGAGCTAAGTAAGGTACAGCAATGGCTTGATGTCAACAAATTGTCTCTCAACATTTCAAAAACCAAATATATGATATTATCTCCTCAATTTAAAGAGAAGCACATTTACCAAATTAAACTTAAAGAAAATTTGCTGAGTAAAACAGAAAATCACAAATATCTAGGTGTAATTATAGACGAAAATTTATCATGGAAACCTCATATAATGACTATTACTTCAAAACTTTCAAAATTGTCCGGACTATTATATAAATTAAGACCATTTGTAAATAAGCAAATTCTTATGCAAGTTTATTATACCCTAATTTATCCAAATTTACTTTATGGCATAACTTGCTGGGGTAGTTGCTCCAAAACTGCTTCTCAGCCTATTCAAATCATACAAAACAGAATATTGCGATGTATAAATATGATAGGATTACGGCAAATCTATGTATCAGAATTATATATATTGACAAATGTACTCAAAGTACATGACATGTATGTACTTGAATTATGTAAATTATGTTCCGGTATAAGCATAATCTACTCCCAAATATTTTCCTAAACAAATTTTGTAAAATCAATGCAATCCATACATACAACACTATGAATGCTATCCAAAATAATTACTTCATACAGAGAAAACAAAGAGCAGTTGGTCAGAGGACACTACAATATAGGGGTGCAAAATATTGGAATGATTTACCAAATTCTATTAAATCATCACATCATATACATGCATTCACCAAATTGTTAAAGCAACATCTAATCAACAATTATAAAAATTGAAGATATATAATAAAGTCTAATTTGTTACCTATGCAGCAGCAAGATTATGTGCAAAATGTTGACATTTTTATATTTACATATTTTTAACGTATACTTACAATTTATATTATCGTGTTATCGTATTGTGTTTATGTTATCGTATATAGTATTACTTTACAATCCATGTGTTTATATTATCATACTATGTACCGTAATTATTCGTATTCCTGGTGACCTTTTTGTTATATTATCACTACTAATAAGTTAATTAATCTGAATGACCAACAAACCATAAAATGAAATCGATCAATTAATAATCCGACAAGGAAGCATCTTGACTAGAAAACCTCACGGTTATTCGATGCTTCCATGCCTTAATTTGTCAATTCCTTGTTTCTCGCTGTGTTATTTTTATCTTAAAGGCAAAACAATAAATTCTGTTCTGTTCTGTTCTGTGGCAATAAAAAACTATAAAATAATTAAAAGGCATCTTAGCATGTAATGAGATGTGTGTGCTTATCATATATCAAAATTTTTTCAAGACAGATCGCTAGAATTTTTAAACCAGAAAGTAAACTATATAAATTTAGCAAAATGACTTTTAGAGTAACAAACGGAAAATCATTTTTTCAAAAAATCATAGATAACTTAATTCAGCGTAATAATTAGCAGACCAGAGGGGACCTTAACCCAAGACATGTCTACACTGTCAGCGTATCTCCAGACCTGGCGGTTGAAGCTCAGTCACATTAAGACGGTGACGACAGCTTTTCACTTAAATAACCGATAGGTCAAACGTGAGCTAAAGGTCTACAACAACGGTAGACTTTTACCGTTCTGTGTAACCCCTACTTACCTTGGGGTAAAACTGGATAGATCGCTCACGTTTCGTCACCATTTAGTGGCATTGCGCAAAAAACTATCTTCGCGCGTCGCACTGCTGAGGCGACTCGTGGGCTCGGGATGGGGTGCTGGTGCCAAAACACTACGCATAGCCACCTTGTCTCTAGTCTACTCAACATCTGAGTACTGTGCGCCAGTCTGGTGTCGCAGTGCTCACACTCGCCTCATTGACAGTGTCTTGAATGACGCCTTGCGCATAGTTACTGGATGCCTGCGTCCCACTCCAACGGACCACCTACCTGTACTCTCAGGCATCCAGCCAGCTGAGCTTCGCCGAATGGGAGCGACACTCTCCTTGGCTTACCGTGGATCTCTGGACCCCGATCATATCTTGCATGGTCTTTTAAGTGGGTCCTCAGATACTGGCCAAGTGAGACTAAGATCCAGACGCCCGTTTGTGCCAGGTGCGCGGAATATCTTGGACAACCTTGCCAAACTTGGCATCCGCGCCTCTGAATGGACAAATTACAAATGGAAAACGGAGTATTGTGAAAATGCTTCCAGGCTCCGTGTTTTTGTGCCCGAGACCGGTGCCAGGCCTGTTGGGATGGGCTTACCCCGAGCAGCTTGGATTAGGCTCAACCGCCTGCGGACTGGTGTTGGGCGATTCCATTCGTCCATGCACAAATGGGGTCTCATTCCTTCACCGAATTGCGAGTGTGGCGCCTCTGAGCAAACCGCAGACCATGTACTCACAGCATGCCCTATACATCGGGCACCACATGGAGCACGAGGTCCGACGGTTTCGGATGACGAAACTCGATGCTGGCTTAATGACATCACTGCCAGCATCTGATCCATGCAGTGCAACATTCTGGGGTAGTAAAAGGATAAACCCTCGGCCCCATTCCTGTTTGTATCTGACCTGGAGTGGATACCCTTCAAACGACGACGACGACGACGATGATGAACGTAATAATTTATTAAAAACTTAAATTTATTTAGGCAATAGTACTGCTGATGGATCTAAAGAGGAACATAAATAATAGCCTTAAAGCATTTTTAATGAAAAAAAAGAAAAAATAAATCTAATTTTTCTGTCATCTAAATAAATGTCTGTAACACAATTGCATTCAGCACGACTAATCATTTCATAGTAAAATATATAAAATGAAATAAAATAATAAACTAGCTTAAACAAACATGAAAATTTTCGGTTTTCATTAATCCTCATCAGACGAATAAAATAAAAAAAGATTGTAGTCAGAGGTCAATTAACTTGTTATATAAATTGCTTACCGAAATTATTTCCACAAATGTTTTATGAGGAAACTTTAGTAAACCAATTGATTAAGAAATACAACACGCAAATAGCAAAAGCAAACCGATAAAACAAACAAAATCAAAATACCAAAAGCAACAATATTAAAATATTGATAAAAATGTCTATAGCTTTAATTTATTTTAGTTTATTGCTTTTTATTTTGGTATGAAAAGATTTGTTGCGCTGAGTGAAATTTTGTAATGAATGAAGAAAATCCATTATCTGCCTGAATTTTATTTCACATTTTAAATTTTTTCCAATTTCCAATAAACCTAAAGTTGAACGTTTTTCAGAGGATGTTTATAATATTATTATTAATAGCAAATAATCTAAAAAATAATAAAAAATTAGTGGTTGAAGTTATAATGTTGATAAATTGATTATAATTTTTTTGGATGAAAAATTAATGAATATTATTCTGAAAATAAATCTCAATTTATTGCTTTAGTGCATATTATGATAATAAGTCAGATATTGTTAACATAACCAGCCCAAATATTTAAAGGACTGTGCTTAAGTTAATTTTCTGCGGTTGCTTTATATTAATATTTAATACGGTTAATTAATTTAATACTGAACAATTTTGATTTTCCCGATCAATTAAGAGCAGTCCCATTTTTTTGGAACATCCGGGCAAAGGTTTTAAGAGATTGTATAAGGTTTGGCAATCCAAGTGAAAACTTTTTTTATCTTAACTTACATTAAAACTTGCTTTTTTAATTTTAATTACATTCTTTGGTTTCTACTGCACTGGGAAAATAAAAAGAATTACAATAAGTGAAGAAAAAAAGAAGTTTTATTGTAACCATAAGCATTTCTTTTATTTTGCTTTCAAAACAAATTTTTAAAATTTTTTTGTAAAGTAAGCGCAAAACGAATGAACTTTTAGGCAATTTTTCAAAGCTAGAAATAAAAGAATGTAGAATCTATTTTAACAAAACTGGCACTGGTGTATCTAGTTTTTTTCAATTCAACTTCACCTCTTTAAGCCTTTGCAATTTCGAATATAGGTTTGCTGGATTAAAATTTTTCAACACATGTTTAGTTATTTCAGCGTAATAGTGGCTTTAACAAAAACTTGTTATATTGCTATGCTGTTATTTGGTTAAAGCTAAAACAAATGTATTTAGTTTCGCTTGCATAAAAATTAATTTAGTTGATTCAAGATTGATCAATTTTACTGAATTTTTGTAAATCTAGTGGTAGATTGACAATATACTTGCTTATCGTGATAAAGTACTTTCAAATTTTGATGCAAAATTCTTTATTCTGTAAAAAAAACTTTATTCGTCCATTGGTGAAGTTGCTTACACTTTAGTCCAACAACTTTCCGCAACTCAATAAATCAAAATTTAAACTTGGTCTAATTAATAAGAGCAGCTAATTTGGTCTAAGTTTTTGTCTGTGTTTTATTTTGCACTAAAAGAATTGTATCTTCAATTGACGCTTTTTTACTTGTTTAAAAAATTGTAGAGGCACATATTTGCCAAAAACACGTCAAGCGAGGTCAACAATCTGCTACAGATACCCACAGATATTTCGCTGACTGCTCTGCGCAAAATGCTTTGTGAAAGTATCAAAAGCAATTTTTACTGCCTGAACCATAGACTGAACTTCTTTTCCTGCAAAAAAGTAACAACATTTTTATGTGACGACGCCCTTATTGCACACTTGTGAGACTTTACATTCTATTGTAAATGAATAAGTATTATTGATGCTGTCAAGATAAGAATCGGTCAAATCCTTTTTTATTCTTGCAAAAGCCAATTCATCATAATCATCATCATCATCATGATTTTCTTTTATTTTCTCGACCCCAAAGACAACCTCCGAGAGATTAAATTCAAGAAAAAAGTAAAGTAATTACCCCAATCTGCTTTTAAATATATTTCTATCTGTTTAAAGATTTTATTTGTTTTTTTAAATATTTTATACAGTGGTTAGACTTAAATTTATGACTGCAAACAAATATTGCCAAGAAAAACAAATTTTCATAAAGTTTTTTCACAAAAACATTACAGAATAACGAGAGAAGAATTTGAATTGAAAACATATCAATTTTATTTGCTATGGCAATATTGTCTATTTGTTTGCGCAGTCAACATCAACGCGGGCAAAATTGTGAGTCAAAAAATTGAAGAGAAGTTTGTATTGGTTATAAAACTCTTGAACATTCCAAATAAATATATGGTTCGCAAGAGAAAAATGCAAATATGACAGCACATTTTCTAAATTTGCTTTAGATTCAATTTTGGGTGTAGCAATCTCCATTAGAACTCTGAATCTTCAGGGTCTGATTTACCTTTGTTAAAAGCTAAATGAACTGATATGTTTGTTGCTTTGCTGAATATATTTATGTTCTTCTTCAAATTCACCAAAAGTAGTAATGGTGTTGAAATCACTGAAAGTATTTCATTAATTTGTCACGTTAAAGCAAACTATTTATGTTTTTTTTTAAAAGGTCCAACTCCATTTCATACCCTAATAAGGCTTTTCAAAATTTATGCAGTTTACGGTTTGTTTCAAAAGCTGCAAAAAGTTAATCTTGTGAAAAAAGAAGTACTTAATGATAATTACATTTAAGATTAAAAGTAATAAAATACTATAAAAAATTATGCAATTTAATTTGCAAGTTATTATGTGTGTCAAGTTTTAAGTGTAGTTTATTAAATATTATTCTATTCAGACTTTGCAAAGAAATTCAGTGAAACTTTGTTCTCAAACAACATCAAGTTCACGTTTTTATTTTGAATCGAGCTACTTTTTTATGCAACAAATTTATATTGCTACCGCACTCGCAATCTGAATATAAATAAATGCCTATAAATATTAATTTATACACTTTATGCGTAATTACCGGTGCCGGATAAGAACCACGGTAGAACACGCGATTGAAAATATGATCAATTAAAATATCTTTTTTAATTTTATTACTTAAAAAAAACGCCTTGATGCAAGTTGAATGCAAAATTTAATCGAAACAGTATTTTTTTCGTCTCTGCTGAAGGCAAAAAGTTTTTTGTACTGACAAGAGAACTAAATAATATTTTTTCATAATAGCATATGTTTTTATTAAAAAAAAAAATTTAAACGGAAATATTTAAAAGAATATACCCTGAAGCAAATTTTACTTGTGATAAAGTGTAAGTTGCTCCAGCTATTACAAGCTTAAATTGATATCCTTTTGGAATAACATCGTTGTAGACACATTTCAGAATAATATCGGATCCTTCTATAACTGTTGTATTACCGAATAAATTCACAGACGGAGCTGGAAAAAAGCTTGAATAAATCAATGAAGGTTATTTTACTTAGATTTTTTGCTTTTTGTGTTTATAGCAACATTATTCTCAACAAAAATTTGGGCTATTGAAAAAATTTTGTAAAGACTAATTTTATTAAGTTTTTCTGTCAATTTAAAATTTATTTTGCGTGATCGCATTTAATAAAAAAATAAACAGGTTTAATTATGAGAATTAAGTTTAATGTTAATTAAGGTAACATCGAACTTAATTCTCATTATGATATTTTAAGAATCCCATTGGTCTGCTCAGGGCCGCCGAGAGCCAATGAGGGCCCCAGGGCAGGACACCATTGCGGGCCCCTTGTCAACTACAGTCAACTTTGGGCATAGTCATACAAAAAGGTAATACAAAAAGTTTTAAACTAAATTCATTTTACTTTGCCGCCGTTAATGCACTAAATCTGATAAAACTACGCAAGTCCTCAATAATAATGTAATTTTGTGGAACAACGACATGGAGATTAAACTACAACAAAACTTTTCGGGCTTTTCTGCTTGCAAACAGTTCAATTATACTGTTGTAATCAATCGTTCTTGCAAGTCGACCTTCCACTGCCAGCATTCCAAGACTGGTTAAACGTTCTTGACACATTGTCGATCTCAGAACATTTTTAACTCGGGCCAATGTGCTAAAAGATCTTTCTGCTTGAGCAACGGTAACCGGAAGTGTGCAGAAGATACGTAGCATAATGACAACGTTTGGAAACAATGTATCGATTTTCAAAGTGTGTAAACGGTTTAGCAGGTCAAATGGCGACAGAGTTTTCTGACCGAGGTTTGCAACGTGTATTGTTTTCAGATGCTCCAGCTCATTCAAAAGATCGGTGCTAATATCATCAGCATATTTATCTGCCAGATTCTTGGCTGCGATGAGGACGTTTTCGGTATTCATATCACAATATTTCCATAGAACTCCGAACAATTCGTTCAAATTCTTTGCCGCTTCGTATCGTGTTGTAAAATTCGCAATGACGCAGTAGATCACAACGTAGAAAACTGAACGCTTGAATTGTTCGTGTGGATCCTGCTGATCATCATTGTCATCGAGAACTGTTCTGTCTAAAAATTGTCGTCTTCGTTTGCGTTTTGTCTCTTCCAAACACTAGGACTGTTCAATTCCGCAGCTCTCAGCGACAGTTTGCTCTCAGACAATATCTCATCCTACTTAGATCGAAGCAGTTTTAAGTCGCTAATGAGGTCATGAATATTTGCAACTTCGACATCAAGAGTTACTTCTCTTGCCTGCAGCAGCAAATTTCTAAAATTGATAGTTGTTAAAATTTTCAACCACAGCGATGCCATTGGAATTGATTCGAATGAAGATAGGTATGAAATCATGCCGACAACATCAGAGCGAGTCTCTGGTATCCAATTCAGTTCCTGTACTTGAGAAAGTGCCGTCATTATGCCTGGCAAATGCGCTGCGAAAGGTTTTACACTATCGACACGAGCTGACCAGCGCGTTTCTGACGGATTATAAAGAGAGCATCCGACACTACTAGTCAAGATTTCCCATCTCTGCGGACTGCTGCTGAAGAGGTTGTACAATTTCTGGACTACTCCGAAAAATGTTATCACTTGTGGACATCACTCAGCTGAATGTACGCCACACAGGTTCAAACTATGACAGCCACAAGGTGAGAATATTGCCAAAGGATTGTTCTTCATTATAATTGCTTGAGCGCCTTTAGTTAAACCCTCATATTAATTCCATTGTCATAACCTTGGCCTCGGCAGTTCATAAGCGGTATGCTATGTTTTTTCAACGTGTCAAAGATTAGCTGTGCTATATCTTTTCCCGTCTTCTTATTGCAGTCCACAAATGCGAGGAATCTCTCATGTAGTTCGAAAATGTCCAGGTCAACGTTTAGATGTATATACCGCAAAATGAAAACGGTCTGTTCAACATGAGCGGAATCCGGTGTTGCGTCCACAATAATTGAATAGTATTTCGCTGATTCAACTTCATGCAGTATAGCATCGAGTACTTTTTGCGCACAGCACTGAATAAATTCGTTCTGACTGTTAGCGGACAAATAGTAAACCTGCAAGCGTTTGTGTGTTGTGTGTGACTCTTTTACTTTTGCTAGATGGTTGCCAATAACTGGATCGTAACGACCAATCAATTCCAAAACGCCAAGAAAATTGCCGTTCTTAGGATCACCAACAAGTTGACTTTTTTCACCGAACGCCAACCCTCTTTCGCCTAAGAACAATGTTACATCCAGTATTCGATGCAGTATTTTTTTCCACTTGTCCATGTTACTTTTGATGTTCTCCAGCATGAGCGCTTCAATAGTTGAACCCTCAGTCAATGACCTCTGCAGCTGCCGCAATTGCATATAGCATTGTTTGTGGCTGTTACTGCGTTCATGTTCAGGAATTTTATCGTGCAGTTTCTTCCACCTGTCGTTCACGCTATGACCATGTGCAGACGCCAGTTTTGATCGACTAGCTTGTGGAAGTTTACTGAACAGACGGCAAGGAAAGCAGTATAGCGACTGTTTGAACTTGCTCCACACTAACCAATCTCGAGGTGTAGTTTCGCCATTTTAAAGTTTGGCACGAAGCACTGAAAGTGGAAATGAGTGACCAGAATGATCGCATGGAAATTGATATGGATGTTTGTCTGGGCCTCTACGCACAGCCACTTCTGCTTGCTCAGTTGTGAGAAAGTCTGCTAAATGACCGATGTCGTTATCTTCGACAGCGATACTATCGGTAATGGTAAACGACTCCCGAATGATATCAACTGCGAGCGGCAAATCTAGTAGCTGTAGCCCCAGTATCAGACTCAGTAGGTGCGGTAAAGGTAGAATCAGCAATCGAAGGGTTATCTCAGTCAGATGTATTTTGAACACAATTCTGGTCTTCGGTCGGTTTTTGGTCAGCAGTACAAGACCGGCCATTGGGAGGCTGTAATGTGGAACCAAAGCTGAGCAGTGATCTTTGCTGAGTGAGTGTCTTAGATTCTTTTTCAGCTCTTTCTTTGCGCTTTAAAGCGCCGGATTTATGACGATACATGGCTAAAATTTTACAGTTTGTAAAAGAATGCAATAGTTGCTATTTAGTCCACAGTGCGCTTAACTACGTCAACTTATTCGTTATGCCACTGTCAAGAGAAAAATAAAAATAAAGTATCCGGTTGCACTTGCACACATCGACATTCGACACACATCACACTCACACTTAGATTTAAAGTAATATCTAAAAATAATTATACGCCCATTTACATTCTGTTTGCTTATATGAGATCTAACGAGCCTCAGCAGTTGTCTGAAGTTTTAAGTTTCGTTGGGATTGGTTACTATCGACTGTCATCGCATATCGACGTACACTCAATAAAATCGTGAAAAAATTGACATAGTCGGGCTGGCCGGCCCCCGGGCAGTGACCCCACCTGACTCCCCTCTCGACGTGCCTGGGACTGCTGTACTTACGAGATTCGTACCTACGAAAATGGTCAAGAGATTCGTCTTACGTCTTACGACTTAAGTACGTGTTTATTTAAGTAATATAAAATTATAAACCAATGGGATTATTTTATTAGAACGTTGTTGTTTTATTAACTCGTGTTCTATTAATCAGATACGTCACAAATTTTATATTTGTAATTTCTAAAAATAAGATATTTGGTGGCTAGTATTTTGTTTACAAATATATATAATTTACTATCTTTATTAAAACAATTATCATGCTTCATTATGCAAGTTTTACCAGCAGAAAAACGGTAAAGTGACTAGCCCAACCTGCTTTTAAAGATGCAATGATTCTTTTGCCAAATAAAAATTTTACTTTTAATATAGAGCTATAGTTTAAATTTAGAACTATTTTTTAAAAGCCCCGAAAAGGAGAAAGTAATGCAAAGGATGTTTGAAAGATTATATATATATATATTAAAAAAGAAAAAATTAGACTTAATTGGAGTATTGTGATTAAAATATTTTATAGAGGCTCCTTTTTTAAAAGTTGACAAGTATGCTTACTATTGAACTAAAAATTGAAATTTTTTTGATTTATCACTCAAAAAAGACACTCGTTTAGAATTGATTTTTTAAAAACTGTAAAATTTTAGATTGCCCAAAAACTAGTCACCATTATTTATATCGGACAAAACCTAGTCTGTTATCGAGTAGTCAAATAAATCATATCCCTGTTTATATAAAGCTGAAAATAACTTTACTTTAGATAAAATTTAATAAAAAAACCTAAATGTTTTGCTCAAAAAATCAATCCAATGGATGCTGAAAAACAATATTAAACAAAATAATAAAAAATGGCATTGCCAGATCATAAAGAATTACAAAGTATGACTTTAGAATGTTTACTAGGTTATTTAAAAACATTCTATAATTAAAGTTGTTTTGTTAATAATTTTTTTAAACAATTATTAAAAATGACATTAAAGTTGTATTGAGTTGTAATCTTAAAAAAATAAAGCTTTGTAAGTACAAGTATTTTTTTAAATCAATAAAACTTTTAACTTTTTTTTCTGTAATTGAACTAAAATCAAAACATCTTTAAAATGCTGAAAATATAAATATAGTTAGTTACATAAAAACAATTTTTAATTGCTTTTTTAAAATGAAATACACTAAAATTTAAAAACTTAAAGTAGTAAAATCTATAAACCATCACAATAACTTTGCAAGAAAGTAAAACTATTAAACAGTAACATAGGACCAATACTTTAAAAATTTACCCGTTACACAAGGTTAACAGTTTTTTAATCAAACATTTTTCATTACATTTTATCGCTGTTTGCAAATTGAGCATTAAAATTTTACTTTATGGTTCTTGATATCTGAATAAATGTTTCTTGTCAATATCTACGCATTAAAAATTTAACCTTTATCGTCGGCATAAAATTTTGAAATATTTATAGAAAGCATGGTGTCATGCGTATAATATATAAATCCAATAATAATTGACTGTATACAGACCTTTTTCTGATAAAGTAAAGTACTAGCATTGTGACCCTCTTTAATTTTAACAAACAAAATTAACTTAAAAAACAAAAAAGATATTTTAAAAAACATTCGGCCGCTCGTACTTCATACGTATTTACATAGAACGACTCGAGAAGTTTTTGATTCAAAAAAAACAATCACATTTAGTTGTTTCAGTTTAAGTTACAATAACTTATATTGCGAGCTCACTAGAAGCGTCATGAACTGAATGGAGCCAATTTGACAAACAATTAGTTAAACACAAATGTTTTTGATTGGTTTAACAGCTTGCATAAAGCTATTTAAGCTATAAAGCTATTTTAGCAACGCCTATCTACTAGGGCAATGTTCTAAAACCATTTTTGACTCATGACAAACTTAAAATTTTTCAAAATTTTGCAGCATACCTCGACTAATTAAACATCCTTTTTTAGTTTTTATTTGATTTCCAACGCTTCAACTATGGCTAAAAATGGCTTTTTGGCAATTTTCTTGGTGGCATATACAGTATATACGTAAAGATGTCTCATATTAAATTGATATTGCACCGTCTCTTAGCTGTTCATCTTTCTAGAGCAGAGAAACAATTTTACGTTTGTTTCATCACTGGCTTATGCATCTGACAGAACGTCTGTTTAACACTAGAATCACCGAAAAATTTCGCTACCTAGAAGGACCAGAGCGGTAATTTTTAATCGGCTATGCAAATACGTACGTGTTTAGCTTTTGTTAATTGTGCTAGAATATTTTGACAAACTTTAACAAAGTGGTGATGTCCACAGAGCCAGACACAGGGTAGGTTATATGGCTCCAGACCCACCCTTGAATATGAGAATGGGGGAACAGTTTTGAGAATAATGGGGCAAAACTTTGTGAAGTATTAACTTTGTGATAGCCTACACTTTAAAGAAAAACAATCTGTACGCAATTGGATTTGGTAAAGCTTGATGTTTTTAGTAATAAAGGTACTTTTTTTGAGCAAAGATTTTTAAATTAGGGAGAACTCAGTATTTTTAAAACACACTGCACAGTCTTGCTTTCAGAAAATTCCTTTCATTTTTTATCTTTACAAAAACAAAGAACGGAAGCAATAAGATTACGAAAATGTTATGAAAACAAGAAATACGTAGTAGACGTATAAAGTCAGATACTCGTTTATTAGCAAAAGAAGCCTCAAAATGTCTCACTACCTATAAGGACGACTGCGGTTGTTTTTACAAATATCCTGTGGCTGACAAATACAAAAAAAAGCGGTTTATTGACTCTCAATCAGCACAATTTTTGCATGTCATAATTATTACTTTTGAGGATGTGTGTTTACCACAGCAGACTTTCTTGCAGTTCTCGCAGAAGGAGCTAGACCTGTTTCCACATGACACAAACTGGCACTCCTTCCTTTTTCGTGTTTGGTGTGCTTCAGCAGTATTTGCTGGAAATGCATTCCTGGACATTTGAGTTACTGCTGGGTAGTGAGGTGCAGATCCAACTCCATCTTTTGGTTTGCAAAGCTCTTTTATGAGCTCAAGCAGAAACTGCCTCCTTGACAACTTTACTTTTGTTGTACTGCAGTAAACAATGTAAGAATTGATGCAGGCACAGTCGAGGATGTTGAAAATACAGCCACCGGCCACAGTCTACTGCAGCTCTTGCAGGTATGGTATCTAGCCATCTGGTCCAGTGCGTCGACACCCACCTTGGATTTGTTGTAATACTGTACCGTCTCTGGCAATTTCTTTTTGTGGCCATGATGGATATTTACGTTTCTGTGCATTGAACTCAGAATGCATACAACTTTCTTTTTCTTAGCCTTGTATATTGTCAAGCTGCAGCCGGATGGTGAACAGTAGATCTCAGAAATATGTAGTGGCTTGTCTTTCATTACCAAATCAGTTTTTAGCACCTCTTGCCGTTGTTTTCTTATAGTAGTACCTAAGATCGTTGTTTTACGCTGCTTGAATTCCTCCGCTAGCTTTAAGCTGGTAAAATAGTTGTCAGTTGTGACATTGTAACCCTTTTTAAAATAAGGCTGTAAAAGAGTCGTGCACACATCACCCGGAAGATCGATAGATCTACCTCGATTAGGATCTTTTCCTAAATATGGTTTGCCGTTTCACAGGTATTTTGACTGAGCATCCGCTAAAAGCCAAAACTTCTGGCTTGTTAGCCATATACTGTGTAAAGGGGCACCTGGTTTTGCATGGCAAAAGTTGTTCATCAATAGCCAAATTGAAGCTTGGTATGTAACACTTCTTACAATTTTCTATAAAACAATCCCACGCCTCGGAAATCAAGCAAAATTTGTCAGTTTGTCTCCTTTGCCTCCGATTAAGAAAGTCATCGAATCTCAGATGTTTCATGATTTTCTGATACCTATTACGGCCCATGGTATTTCCAAAGATTGAATGTCCCCGTTCCTTCCTCCAAAGTTGCTTTATTGGCGTATTGTTTCTAGCCAACATGCCTCGAGCGATTTGGAGACCTATAAAACTCTCCAACTCATCGAGATGTAAATCAAAATCATTATCGTCCTTCTTTCCGTGGTTGTTAATGTTCTTCTGAATGCACCTGAGCATATGTTCATCTATAAACAGATGAAAAGCACTGTACGGGCTGCCTTGCACTACAGCTCTATGACAATAAGACGTTGGGCCAGGACGTTCCGAAAACAAATTAGCTGCAGAAGCTGTTTCATACCTTGGCTACCAGCTATGGTTTTCCACACAGTTCCGTTTCTTGCTTCAACTCCCCGACAGTATCTTGAGATAAAGAATTATCAGAGGGAGTAGCTCCAGAAGCAGCAGCTGAGTCATGCTCATCTTCACTGCTGTCTGTATCACTGTCAGAACTTTCAAATCCAGCATTACGAGTAGGAATAAAATTCTCATCTTGCAGTTCAGTTTCTTCACCTTCATCACAAGAGTCATCGAATTGATCAGTTTGCAACCGCTGAAATATTTGTTGGACAATATAATTTTTGCCACGAGCCATGATAGGAAAAAGCAGTCTCAAAATTGATGAAAAACTTTTTACAGGAATAGTCTACATAAGCCGAAGTGCTAGCTTTCAAGTTTATAAAACAAAAACCAAATAAAAAAAATTATAAATAAATAAAAATTAAATAAATAAATTTTAATTTTTTTTTTTAATTTTTATCTCTATACGTATTTATCCTCCTGACTCGCAGAAAAGCGACGGAGCCGCTATACATAGGGCAGGCAATTACCCCGACCTGCTTCCGGAGATGCCAAGATATTGCTGTCCGCTAGTAATTTAGTAGAGATATTACTGTAATTTAGAACTGCTTGCCAAGACCACCAAGCAAGGGAAAGTGCCGTAAAGTGTCTTTCCCAAGGACACAACAGAATGGCTTGAGTGGGTTTTTAACCGAGACCATATTGATCATCAGTCCGGTGCTTTAACCACTTGACCACTTGACACCAAATAAAAAATTATCTAACAAAATCAAAGCTTTAAAAGCATGTCAATACTCTGCAGTACCATCTATTCTAGCTACATACACAACTACTAAACTCGGGTTACTAAGAAAGACATTATAACTACCACCTAGCTGCCACCGCTCTGAGACATTGCACTAAGTCTGACTCTCAGTAAAGCCTGCAAGACTGCTGATTCTCATTCTAGCCCCACTTCTCAGAAGCCCATTTTATTATCAAGTCAGCTATTGCGTCACTGTTGCGTCACTGTTGCGTGAATGCATTGTTAGTAGTAAAAAGAACGTTTCTCACACTTCTATCCACCGCTTGAGAGATGCATAATGCTCTCATCATGCACCGGTCATTTTTGATCGGTTGGGGCTTATAGGTAAATGTGTGAAATGCTCAATTTACGAAAGCTCGAAAAGAAAAATTCTTGCAGCTAATAAAACTTTATTAAAAGTTAGGAAAACTCACTAAGTACAACAAAGCAAATAGCACGAACACAAGAAATACGAAACGCCAAAGTTCCAAAACGGTCAAAAATGACCGGTCGGGGCTTCTAGTGTTCACCTTACTTAACAATAAATAGCCGCCCGTGGGGTTGGTTGGGCCCAGGCACTTTATTATAACAGGGTGATTATTGTTTGCGTTATACCAGGTCAATTTTCACCAGTAATTGCCCTGACAGTTGAAAATTAGCGCAATGTGGTCGTAAACAGCGGATTTCCAATGTGGTATTGGTCGAAATCGAAAGATTCTTTTTATACTTTTGCACGCTGATGTTTCGTTTGTTTTGATGGTAAGAGATCAATTTACCCCTGTGGGTGCATTTTCTCAATCGGTTAAATATACAGCATGAACAAAGTCCTTTCTAATTACAAACTTTTGCTGCCCACCAATAGTACATATCCAAAACTTTTTATTGAAACAAAATTTTTAAACTTCAGGAAATGTTAAAGGTGTTTTGAGTAAAGTTTATTTTTTTTGCAAATATTTCATATATGAAAATGATTATGACATAGACATGCCGGCATCAATAAAAGAAAAGGCTCAATGTGTTTTTTAGTTCTACGAAACAAGATCGGCTATGACAGTTCAACGCAATTTTGGAAGAGAATATCACACATAGTCTTCCAACAAGTTAGAACCCCTTCAAACTGGGGATTATGTATCTGTCAGTTTTTGGATGAGACCTTTTCAAACAGATGGATTGGAAGGAATGGACCGACATCTTGGCCACCTCGCTCGACAAATATTAGCCCTTTTGCTTTTATTTTTGTGGTTATGTCAAGGACAAAGTGCATTGCACTCCTGTTTCTGACGTAAGCACACTAATAGCAAAGATCACTGAAGCAATTGAGTCTGTAACGCTGAAGATGCTTCAAAATACGTAGCGTAAAAATGAATATTGTTTAAATGTGCTCCCAGCCGAAAATGGAGCTCATGCTGAGCTTTATTGAACTTTGTTCAAATGTAAATAAACCGTTTAGATATTTAGTAGCAGTATACCGAAAATGACTATGCTACCTTATACACCCTAGGAGCGACAAAAGTTTGTAATCAGAAAAGACAGGCTAAAAGTGATCTTGGTCATGTTCATTAAAGAATTTACAGAGTGCATATTCTTGAACATTTTAAACGGGTTTGATATTTGTTTGTTGTTTTTCCTTTTTTTTTGTGGTAAGTGACTTTTGATTCCTATTGAGAAAATAAATCATTAGAAACACGTAACAGCAGTTTAAAAATATTAATCCAATAAGTAAGCTACAATTTTGTTCTTAACTCCATCGAGAAATATTTGGCAGCTAATACTTCGTATTTACAACGACTCGAGAAGTTTCTGATTGCAAGAAAACAATCACATTTAGTTGTTTCAGTTAAAGTTGCAATGACTATTGTATTGCAAGCTGATTTGAAGCGTGATGAATTGGATAGAGCCAATTTGACAAACAACAATAAACGGAAATGTTTCTGATTAATTTTCCGTAGTTACTCAAGCTATAAAGCTAGTTTAGTAATGCTCATCTACTAGGGCACTGCTCTGTGACCATTTTTGACTCATGGCACACTTAAAAAACTTTCTAAGTTTTGGGGTATACTTCGACTAATAGAAATTTTTCTTTAATTTTTGTTTGATTTCGAACGCTTTGGCAACAACTGAAAATGGTTTTCGGGCTATTTTTATTGCTTTGAGCTATTTTTATTTTTATATTATTGCCTTTACCAAAAAATTGGAAAAAATAATACTTTACTTTTTCTGGACGCTTTAATTCATCAAACCGAAAAAAGCAATGATATCTTTGTACATAGTTTCGAAGCGGAATAGACCAACACCAGTTTGGAAGCAATTAAAACTGACCCATGCAGGTCTGGGAAAGTTTAATCCGCTGGCATTGGGCTAATATTTTTAATAAATGAATGAAGTCTAAAGGCATTTTTTCGTCACTCCTTGTTCCATTTTTATTCTTCCCATCGTGCTACACTGATGCCTGACTGGAAAGGGTTGTTCAGCAGTTCCAGTGCAGCAAGTATATATAGGTGACTTGATTTAAGTGGCCGCAGCTGTCCGCTAGTGGAGAGAGGAGCTTTTATATAGTGGACAGGAAATGTTCTAGCTTCAGAGCGCGGCGAGTTAAAGACATTACGGCTTTTTGGCGGCAAAGTTCAGTTGGTTGGATACCCACTAAAATGAAAAGGTTATCTGTTGGTGTGGGATGTAGGCATCTGGTCACTATGCACAAGACATAGTTAATGGGCTTGTTGATAAGGCAAGTATGAAACAGGTCCGGCCATTTAGTGGAATATCCAGCTCCCGTTTACCTGCCCCAAATGAAGAAAACCTATATAAATAAGCAAATTGAATTTCAAATTGTTTTGAAAGTCTTTTACGTAATGCTTATCCAAAACCTTTTATAAATAAAAATAATAAACGGCTTTTAATCAAAATTCAATCTCAAAATAATTCTACTCCACAATCATACGCATCTGATCAACCATCGAAACTTGTTTACATTAAATAACCTTATGTTTGAAAAATTTTAAATCAACTTTCTAAAGAAATAAATTTCTTTTTTTGAAAATTTGACACAAACATACAAGTATGAAAGAAAAAAATATTTCCTTCTAAAAACAAACAACCTCATCTGTCAATTAAGAATTGTTTGTAGAAGATAAGTTTGTCACAGGTTGTACAAGAACGATCTAAAACTTAAACTATTGTAAATGATTTGAAGCAGTAGGGTACGCAAAAAATTTTTTATGTTTGTGGTTTTGCGTGCCAAAAGCACGACTACCATAAGTGATCCTGGTCATAAGCGAAAAACTTTTTAAAATTATGTTCAAAAGTAAAGTAGAGTTAGTATGCTTTTTAGACCACCTTGCAATCCCATGACAAGATGGTGATTGAATGTAAGCATCTATTCCAGGGGTGGCCAAACCTACATCATGTTGGAGCCGCATATAATAAATCCAACCTTTTAAAGAGCCGCAACACAAAAATCTAAATACATGAAGTTATTTACGCATTTACTGATAAAAAAAAGGTCTTTACCTCGAATTGACTTTGTATTTCCCTATTCTCGTCCCAAAATCATGATATTCTCTGCAAAAAACACGTCGTCCCATGAAATCATTTTCCAATTTTCCACAAAATTTTTCAATTTTTCAAAAGGTTCAAAGAGCTTCCAGCAAGGGTCCAAAGAGCCGCATGCGGCTCGCGAACCGCCGTTTGGCCACCCCTGATCTATTCAGTTTTTCTCCGAGATACGACCGGACCAAACGTAATGGTGAAACTTTTGTAAAAATGAGGAACCTTTTTTGTTAAATATGGTTATTTAGTTTTGGTAAAAATGAGGAACCTTTTTTGTTAAATATGGTTATTTAGTTTTGGTGCAGGCCTATATTTTTTACTTTTTATAGCTTTATGAATTTTTAACCCATACAGAAAAAGTTTGTTTATAATGGCAATCTGAATAGTTAAATTACTTTTTATTATATTGTAAGCCTACATCTCGTTTTTACTCTTTTATTGTGTTTTTCGATAATTTAATCAAGGATTTTTTTTTGAAACGCTCCTTAGCTGCTAAACACTGGTTTCATTTTTCGTAATGATAAACAGCGGAGTGATTCAGGTTCGCATCTCACGCGCAAGCATAGTGATTAAACAATAGACATCAAAAACGAAGCATAGAAGACCTGACTTTAGTTTAAATATTTGTCGGCTTAAAAGCTGTTCTGGGTAAGCTCATTTTTACAAGTCAGGTGCAAGAAAGGCCTTTAAATGAGAACACGGAGTCGGGATTACCTTTTACGATACTCTTTTTTCGCTGGGCGTATCTTCGTGCAACAAGAGCATTTAGTACTTTTTTCGCAGCTGGCAGAAACAGGCCTCTAAACCTTAGTCTTTCTTGGGTGGATATGCATACTTGCTTAATAGACTATAGTGAAGATACCAACTTTAGTCAAGAAGGGTGTCATTTTAAGTTTACAAAGCTTAGATGGCTGGAAGTTTAAAAAAATTGTTAAATGTTTTGTTGGAGTAGGACACAGGCATTGAAAAAATATGCGCATGGTGCAATTCAAGACAATGTCAATAGAGCGAGTATGTGCGCTGCGAAATCAAACTGGCTGTTGAGTGCAACTCAAATAGTCGGATGTACGCGGTGATTTGGCCACTAGATTCAATTCTGAACCCGCAAGTTGCCTCAGTAGCGTAACAAGCAGAAATAGTTCTTTGCGCGAAGTCAACCGGTGGTGATGGAACGTAAGCGATCTGTATAGTCTAACTTTATGAGCGATCTGTACAGTTTTACCCGAAAAAGGGGAAAGTATGGCAATGCGCCTGACATTTCAACAAATTATTTTTTTTTTCTTACCTATCGTTGTTTTTTAGACTTTTTAAAAAATATAACACATAAAACTTTTTTAAATCAAGATTTCTAGGTAAAATTTTCTATTTAGGCAAAATATTAAATAAAAGTTGTAATTTACAAAAAGCACAAATTACCCAAAATACATTTTGTGGTGAATTTTGTGATAGTTTGTTTTAAAAGCCAAAAGTTATCATGGTTTACGTAAATTCTTTAAAAAGTTTGCTTATGACCACAGATCGAAAAATACTTATTAAAAAGACCGCATAGTTGTTTACAAATTCAAAATTGTATAATCATAAATTTATTTTTCAAACCAAACAAAGATATCAAAAGTAAATTTTTCTAGCTTCAGTCAAGAAATGCGATATGGCGCACTCCAGTGGGACTTTACCTGGAAAACCGTTACTTGTGTCATCACACTTTTCGAATTTATTGATTATTCTACAAAGTGTTGAAATCCTTACGTAATTAGTTGTAAAAATATCCATGCTAGAGTTTCTCTGAAATCCCAATTATGTGACTTCTTTTTTTCTGCTTGCACTGACTGAAAATTTTAAAGATCTTTAGACAAGGCTTGTAGTCGCAATTACAAAACCGATAAAGACTGCAGGAAAAACTAAAATTTTTTGACCAATATCCCTGCTCTTTGTTTCTAACAAGATTAATGAGAGACTTGTCTAATAAGAGATTTAATAAGAGACTCGTCTACGCCCTCGTCGAACCAAGTATTGATCTATTACTCTTCAGATAGCAGGTTAGGATTAGACACCGAGAATCAACTGTGAATCAAGTTGTTTTATTGACAGACAACATCGAGGATTTTTTGCGATCAGACGGCGGCATATATCGCTGTTTGGCACCGTAGACTCACCTGCAAACTGCATTCTTCCGAAAAAGCACATAGTCAGAATGATCATAGAGCTTTTCCAAAACCAAAGTTTCACATTTATTACCTCTGACAACAAATAAAGCAGGCTTCGCCGTCTGAAAAACAGCGTTTTTTAAAAAGCTGGGTAGAATTCTACCCAGCTATAAAAGTGAGCAGTGAGCAGTAAGCCAATAAACTAATTAAGCAATCACTATTAATTTGCATATTCAACCTAACTGCTTTTTCATATTATCAAGATAAATTTTCATCTTTTAACCTTGATAGAATATATTTTGTTCTATCTGTTTATTAGTGAATTATTCAAGCCCAATGCAATAATTTTTTACATCTGCCATTTTTATTAGTAGTCTTGGCGAATGTCAATATCATACAAACAAATAACTTAATTCCATAAATCACTTTTTAAAATATAAAAAAATTTAAGCCACCAGCTGCAAACGGGTAATTGTAAAATTAGTACATAATTTTGGCATTATTTAAAAACTCACTGATACATGAATAAACTTTAGAAAAATTTCAAAATTTTATAAATTTGTCGATCGTGGTTACTTAGATTAAAATTACTCAGAGTAAACTATTTACTTAATTTAAGCGGAGATAATGCAAATGGAAACCAAATGTAAAGAAAAGAAACTCAGTAATTTTCTACAAAATATTTTAAAAAGATTATAAGTCTTTATTGGTTGTTGACGTTTACTTGAAAAAAAAAAGAACAAAAAACCTCAGTTAAATAATGCATTTTTGTTGGATAAAGGTTGCAGACCAGTTATTATTCGTTTATCTGAAACACACGAAGGAAAAAATTTTCCTGTCTTTATAGCTTATGATAGATTTTATGGAACTCGTGAAATTAAAGAATATGTTGATAGATAGATAGACAGATAGTTTATTCACCAATACGAACAACAATATATATAAAAATACAAACATCAAGCAAACAAAATTGGCGCAATGGTCGGGAGCATCGAAGAATATACGTTATCGAGTCAGATGCTCCCTAATAAATCATTTAAAAAAAACTTTACACTTTAAAATTTTTTTGAAGACTTCTTACATTAAAGTGAATTAGAAATAAATTACGTCTACTGTTATTAAGATCGAGATATTCATTGATGGAAACAACATCATGATAATGGCAATTCAAAAACATAGACTCATATAAATTGTCAGAATTACAATTTAATTTGTCCTAAGTGCGCTCGACACCTACATTTGAGAAACTCAAACCAAAAGTGTGATTATTAATTTGATTGCTGCAGCTGCAGTAAGCAGAGTGCCTTGGGCATATTATGCAGACTTCACAATGACTTGCAAAATCAGAACAAAAGTACACATAAGTAAAGTATGAGAAGCCAAGCTGTTTACGACAATTACTATACGCTGAGACAAAGAAACGAACGAAAGAAAAAAAAATAGAGTATAAAATTAGAGAAGTATTAAATAGTATCTTTGTTTAAAATATTAAGTTCACAATTTTCATTATTTATCAATAAAGGTTTGTAATCTAATTTAGCTAGATTAACATCTATTCCATGACTAAATAAATCATCTGGCGTTGATATTACTAACCAGTTCCCAATGCCAAAATCTTTTTCATTTTTTTATTAATTTTCCTTTTCTTGCAAATCTTTTCATCCTAATTTTTTCGTTACGGGTATGGCATAAACAAAATTATCATTCCTTCGTTCTTGACATAATGCAGTAGGCGTGATTTAAGAATTGTCATCAAGTATTTTCATATTGCTTTAAATTCCTTAACTTTGATTTAGCAAAAAAGAATTCATTTCTTTTTTTAAAACTTAAAAATTTTATTATTATTGGTCGTGGTCGTGAATTAGAGTTAATCCTTTTTCTACCTAGTCGATTAGCACGCTGTATATCGCTATCTTTTAATTCAATATTCAAATCTTTTGCCATTTCTAAAATCAGTTATTTTTTCACCATCGTCATCGACAGAATCAGTTGATTAAAAAATTTCATGAATCCGCATATTTTTTTGACCACCGTATTGTTCTAACTCATCAATTTTATAGAGGTTAATATTCACTATTTGTTTTAATCTTGAATTTTCAACTTTTACTTTATTAATTTCAGTTTTGCTATAATCCAAAGCTTTTCTCAAGCTATTTATTTCACTTACAAGCTCTTTAAGAGTTCAGTTAATATCTTTTAGTTCATTTCTATCTTCAATAGCAAAATTAACTGAACTATGAGCAGTTTCCTTGCGATTTTGATTTTGCGTCATTTTCAATTGCGGTGTTGTAATGATATAAGAGAGAAAAAAAACACGTCCGCACAGCACGAGCGTCTTTTCTAAAGTCGTTGGGTTTTACATGTATGTAAAATCAGACTTTTTACTAAAGCAAATTAAAGACAATAAATATATTTTTGTATCAAGTTATTTTTGAGCACTTTTGGATAAAGCTACGATTGAAATCAAATTTGATCATAAAGTTTAATGGCGGCATGTATTAATAGGTATTTATAGACATTGACAACCAGAAAAAGGAGAAGATAAGCTGAATGAATTTCAAAAAATAATTTTTTCCAACTACTAAAGATTCGAAAAAGAAGAAATAAAGGTATTTTCTTTTGGTTGATTTCAACATATAAAGCTTCTTCCTGAACCTTCTTACTTTAACTATAAAAAAGATTTAGAATATCAAATAAAGCTAAATGGTTTTCATAAATGTTCGTAGCTATAACGCATGTATCAACTGAGGTTTTCAATAAAAGTGTTCTTAAATTCATAAGCAGCGTGGCGGAGTAGTAAAGATCATCGTATAGGAGGAAAACGTGATCGACACGGCTGCGATTCAAAACCTATTCGCATTATTCTTTTGCACCCTTAGAATTGTATGGCACTTTACGTCACTGGCCGTTTCAGACAAGCAGCTCTTAATTCCATATATATATCTCTTAATCAAAACAGAAAAAAGTTAAATAAAATATTGTGGGACACCGTACAGCAATATCGTGACTTCCCAAAAGTAGATATGAGTAATTGTTTTAGAGTACTCTAAATAGCACTTCTGACGCTTTGTAGCGAGTTGGAAGGATAAAAAAACGGAGTAACTAGTTTTAGTGAGAACAACACACGGTTTTGGTCGTATAAAAAAATATTTTCTCCAATTACATTAAGTCATACAATACGAATAACAGTGAATATTTTGCTTGCTAATTAGTGTAAAAACTTCATTTTACGGCAAACTTTATGTTAGCAGGACTGCTACAGGTAATCCCATTTTTATATTAATTTATCCGTTGAAAAGAAAGTCTGATAAAAGGTTTTAGAAAACTGACCTAACTTTTGATTGGTACAAGCTAAATAAAATAATTCACTATAATGGTGGTCAATATTTTATATTGATTCAATGCCGTCCAAAGAAACCCTATGCTCCCACATTAACTCTGACCTCCTATACACAGGCACCGGAAAAACTTTTAATAGAAAGGGCAAAATTTAAAACAAAGTTACTTTTTTAGTTGAATAAAAAAAATCGTAGGTGCAGAATTACCTTTTTTTCTGTTTTATTAAGTTTTTCACAATCCTATAAAATCGAGAGAGGTTTTTTAACCAAATTAGTGCCCTTTTTAACTTTGCACTGTGCTGACTTATTAGTATACTTTACGAAAAGAATGTTTGTCAAATCCATGTTTTACAAACTTCGCTTGATGTAATATTCTTCGAGATTATATGAATGGAGAGTCACATCTAGCACAATGCTTCTGTCTTGCAAATTTCAAAAAGCACTATCTGCCCACTGTGCCTCCTCAGTTTAATAATATTGCAAAAAAAGGGGAAATTTCCCTTGGTTCTAGATGGTACTCAATGTAATTTGGTTTGAATTTAATCTATTTAAAAATCATAAGATGAGATTATTTCCAAAATCAAATTTTTTTGAATATTTTTTCCTGTATAAAAAAACTTCTGAAGAAACAAGTCTACTTTGCTGCAACTATTTCTTGCATTAATGCATTGCAACTTCTGATGTAATTTTTTCGTGTCTGTTTATAATTAGATTTAAAAACATCAAGCTTATTTGGTAAAACGTTTTTTCCAGGCCCATCATTAAAAATGATTGAATGCGCTATGTAATAAACTTAGCATAATTTTTAACATTGCTGTACCAAAAATATAAACAGAGCCAGTTTTATAATTAGTTAAATTTGACGCATTTGTTATTTAACGTTTGTAAATATTTAAAAAAATTCTTTTGTACAAGCTCCCAAAATATCGGTCCATACAACGTTTATTGATATTTGCAAAACTATGTTGTTTTTTCGGTATTTTTCCAATAATTTTCTTCTTTACTTTTAAGTTTAATTTTTTTCTAATTGCATTTCTAGTGAATATTTTGCTGCATCTACAATGTTTAACAGTTTAGCTTATACTTTATTTGAAACTTTCTGGTAACCAAAACTTTAAACCAAAGTTTTGAGCATCCTCTAGGTGGCAGTAAAGTATAAAAAAATCAGCAGCTGAATTTCGAATAAAGTTGAAAGCAAACCACTATGTAGGCAAGAATTTTAACTATTCTTTCAAAATTTTAATAAACAAAAGGTAAGCTTGACATTTCTAAACCAAAAACAAATTTTTGTAGTTGCGCATTATTGTGGGCATACTGAATGACATGTTAAATAATTATATAACAAATTCTATTTATCATCATAATTTTTTTTGAAACCTCATTGCGCGCTAAATGAGACCTTTCAAGAAATCAATGCCGATGCGCGAATGCACGGATTCGTTGGAAAAATACAGTTTCAGTAAATGATAGCATGATTTTTGATCTTGAAAAACCAATCTTTGAATTTTAACTCTGCATTAATATTTATTTAGCTGCAACATCTAAGTACTCTTGTTAATGTCTTTAACGTTTGGGTGATATACCAACTATTAAATTTCGTCATGAGGTTGTAACAACTCGTTAACCCTTGGATTAAAAAAACAGTGTTAAAACAAATTGTTTAAAAAAATTTAACTGGCCATAAATGGATTAAAATTCAGACTTTAACCCTTTCACTACCAAAAGTTTTTTTTCAATAATTTGCTTTATTTTCTCTTAATTCCTTGCAGGATAGATAAATAAGCATAAAAAGTGGAATTTCTATTTTTCACAAAGGTTAAAAGAAGAATTAGAGACTAAATATTTTGGGACATATAATCCCAATAAATTTTATATTGGGATTACACGTCCCAATAGCATTCAACATACAAATGGCATTCAACAATAAACAAACGAAAAGTTGAACAACTCCAAATTGCCAACAAGAAACATTCACCAAAACTTCATAAATGAGTTCAGTTATGGTATGGTGTAAAACACAAGCCGCACATATATATCTTGTACACTTGTCAGTCTTTGTTTGTGCACACCTAGCGCATTAAAGCGGCTGCTAATGACAAAACGACGTTACGTCATATTAATTTTTAAGTTAGGATGGTACGCTTTGGCTGCTACGGCGTACAAACCACTATTCCGGTATTCTTGATATTTGATTTTCTTTTGCATTCCTTTTTTGATTTCTTTTACATTCCTTCATAGTTGATTTCCTTTTACATTCCTTTTGCACTGCAAAAGGAAATCAAATATCAAGAATAGTGGTTTGTAGGCTGTAGCGAAATAATGGCTTGTACGCTGTAGCAGCCAAACCGTACCATCTTAACTTAAAAAGTAATATGACGTAACGTCGTTTTGTCATTAGCAACCGCTTTAATGTCTTTTTTTTGCTTAGTTTAGGAAATTGAACGCGCAGCAATAATACGACAGGTGAATCAAATTCTTTTCTTTGAAGAAAAACAGTACATGAGTAAGTGGCAGATTTTCATTCTTATAGGTTGATTATTTTTGCTCAGTAATATCTGTAAAAGCTCTAATTAGTAGCTCAGTAATCAAAACAGTCAAATATTAAAACAGCTCGCCACTTTAATTGCAGCATCTAGTTTTTACTTAAGCTATTAGCACTTAGTTCTTGAGGCAAACGCTTGTCGATTTATAATACAGGTTTGACATAATTTATAAAAACTGCAATATTGGGGATTTAACAGCAATACAATTAAAATTGCTGTCAAAATTAGTTAATGACAAACAAATTATTTTCAAGTAATAACTAACTAATTGAAAACCAGCTGATGACTGATTTCTAACCTGGGATTCTTTAATTACCTAGTAGTAGGAAATTTTTCCCAATAGTAATGGGAAAACAAGAAACATTAATTAATTTGGTTGAAGTTTTTTTGGTAAAGTTCTCTTCAAGCTGTTTCGGATTAGTACTATAATTAAGATATAATCCTATTGATTGAAATATAATCAAAACTTATATCTAATTGTTTGCTAATAGGTTAATGTTTTTTTGTATATATTTTCTTCAATCGGCACCTTTTGTGTAAATGTATTAAATAATTTTTTTTCTTACTCACATTACTTGTTTTGATATGTGCCAAAAAATCAATTTTGTAACAAAAATGTTATAATCATGTATTCAGCCTAAACCAATAATTCTTGCCATCATCAATCAGTTTTAATGAATAGCGTTTTTACCAAAGCGGCAATATCATAAATTTAACCTTAATCGGAACAAAACATTAATTTTTTACTTAAAGTACTAATAAATGTTGCGTTGTTTTAGAAATTGCATCATTTTTTAGTGGTTACCGAATGTATTTTTGCATTAACGTAAATTGATTTTGCACTATATTACACAGTTTAAATAGGTTTTGTGCATTTTGTGCAGGCATCATACACTAATAATGCACCACTAATTAAGTTGCTAAACTTGATTTAGTGGCACTTTTTTGTACAGTTCTCTTCAGGTTGTTTTGGATCAATCAATCAATCAATCAATCAACATACTTTTATTTGCGGGAAAAAAAATAAAAAAAATAAAAACACATAACGAATTTAAACACTAAAATCAAATAAAAAAATAAATAAATAAATAAATAAAACAATAAATTTTTTTTAGCCGCAGGGAGACTGCAATTTGACCTTTCGGTCTTCTAGTCAGCAGCCACCCTTGAGAGCAAAACTACAGATACAACAACTTGTAAAATTTAACTGTTGCAGAGAAGAGGGTTTTTCGTTTTAAATAAGGTTTTTTTTATTTTAAATATAAGGTTTCAATAAGTATTTTTTAAATTCATATTTGAAAACACGGTAAGAAGCATTTTGAATTAGAATGGGAATTTCGTTCCATATCTTAACTCCTTGATATTTTATACATCTTTGTAATCGTGAAGTTTTACAAAAGGGAATATGCAAAGTTTTTTTTGATTTTTCATTTAATCTAGTGTTTTTTTCCGAGATCTGGCTGGTTAAAATAAAATAATTGCACAAATTTTTGGGAAGCATTTTTTAAAAATTATAATGAATAAATTTACCAACTTCTAGTTTACAAAGATCTTTAAGTTTTAGAACCTTAAGGTGTTTGTAATAAGGTGAGGAATTGTCACAAAATTTAGCTGCACATATAAATTTAACGGCTTTATTTTGAAGAGTTATCAATTTTTGAAGATACGTCGGGAAGGTAGATCCCCAGATAAGAAGGCTATATAATAAATGGGAATGTATCAGAGCGTAATAGATTTTTAACAGTGCTGTTTCTGGTAGATAGTGTCTAATTTTAGAGATAATTCCAACCGTTCTTGATATTTTATATGCTATATTTGAAATGTGGAAATCAAAATTTAAATTCATATCAATAGTTAAACCTAAGTATTTAATATTCATGCATTGTGGAATAGAAATATTATTTAAAAAAACATTAGTTTGTGGGAAAGGTTTGTTTAGTTTGGGAGGTATGATTAGGAAGTTGGATTTAGAGGGATTAACTATAAGTTTATTAGAATCAAACCAAATGGATAAATTTTGAAGTTCTTTATTTATAATTGTAGTAAGGGAAGCAAGGTTAGAGGCCGTAAAAATTAAGCATGTATCATCAGCAAAGAGTATTGGCGTACAGTTTACCGCTTGGGGCATATCATTAACATACAAGAGAAATAAAAGAGGGCCAAGAATCGAACCCTGAGGAACACCATAATAATTTTGTAACAGCTTAGATTTAGCACCCTTAATGGAAACGAATTGTTTGCGAGATAAAAACGATTTAATTAATTGATTTGTTGAGCCGCGTATGCCATAATGATCAAGTTTGAGAAGGAGAATGTCATGGTTTACTGAATCAAAAGCTTTTGTAAGGTCAAGAAAAACTAAACCAGTGTATTGATTAGAATTTATATTGTCATAGGAGTGTGTGATAACATCAACAAAAGCATGATTGGTTGAGATTTTATTTTGAAAACCATATTGAGAATTTATAATTACATTATGTTTATTTAAAAAATTATTTATACGTTTGTATAAAAGTCCTTCAAAGATTTTTGAGAAACAAGTAAGAATAGAAATATGGCGATAATTTGTAGGTTTATCACGTTCTCCTTTTTTAAAAATTGGAACTATCCTTGCAATTGTACAATTTTCGGGAAAAGCGCCTTCTGTGAAACAAAACTCAATAAAAACTTGAAGATACGGAATAATAACTGAAGAAGCGATTCGAAGAAAAAAAGCTGGAATGTCGTCATGGCCAACTGCTTTATTATTTTTTAGAGAATAAATAGCGTTAAAGATTTCTGTGTGGTTGGGTATGTTCAGATAGATAGAAGAAGAAACTCGTTTGGTTAGATAGGTAGAAAAAGACTTAAAGGACGTATTTGAAAAATTATTTGCTAAATTTGAGCCAATTGAGCAAAAGAATTTATTAAATTCATCAGCTATATTTTGATAATCTGAGGTTGTGCCATGGTCAGTTACTAATGAGTCAGGAGTATCATTAATTGGTTTAGAGTTCGGAAGCGTAGAACGAATTACATTCCATACTTTACGAGCATCCTTCTGGCATTCATCAAATTTAGAAGTATAATATAATTTTTTAGACAAAGTTTTTAGTTTAGTTAATTTATTAGAGTAAACTTTATAAAACGATTTTTTGTTTTCTTCACCACTTAAAAAATGAGATTTAAACATCCGTCTCTTTTTCTTAATTAAAGTTAGTAAGCCTTTGGTAATCCAGGGTTTTTGTAAGAGTTTTTTCATTCTTCTTGATATTGGCCTCAAAGGCGCATGGGCGTCAATAGAATGTGATATAATGTGGACAAAACTATTAAATAGTTCATTAAAATTTTCATTAGACAGGGTTGGTCGATGACTAAAATAATTGTCTAAATCAGTTTGAAGGTCTTTACAAAACGATTCTGTACAAAACTTTGTTTTATCACGATAAAACAATTTCTCTATATTTTTTTTATTGTTAGTGGAATTTTTATTAATAACACAAAAAATTGGGTAGTGGTCAGTCAAGTCAGATTTAACTATAAAAGATTGCAATTCATGCTTTGAATCATTAGTTATAATATGATCGATTATGGTTGATGAATTATTAAATATTCTTGTTGGCTTAGTGATGAGGGGTATAGCACCATGACTTAAAATTGAATTAATATATAAGTTAGCACTATTCGTACGGTTATCTCTATTTAAATTAATATTGAAATCTCCTAGGATATAATAAACTTTTTTGTTTTGAGAGAGGTCTGATAAGGAATTTGTAAATTCATCAATAAATTCAATTATCTTAGTTTGGCCTGGATGACGATAAACTGCACCCACAGTAAGCTCAGATCAATTTAAACTACATTTAACTAAATTTAAATTGTGCAAAAAAACTGATTAATTATATTTAATTAAGCCAGGTACAAAATATCTAAATAAAACTACGAATTAAAATATACTTTCAATTTATTAAAACTTTTTAACTCGAGCTTTTGCGAATAAAAGTTTGGTAATTACCTTTAATTGATTGCGCTTTACCTGCTTTAACAACTCTGAATAATTTCAATTTAGAAAGATAAATTAAAAATAAAAATTTTAAAGTTCAAATAATTCAGTTGTTTCAGTTTATTTATATAGTTTTTGCTTGACCTGCAAGCACAAGCATTACATTTGGGGGCCGAATTGATTTGTTACATGCTTTTGACCTGAATTGTCTCAGAACTTATTGACGTATCTAATGAAGCTGCATATGCCCCATACAAACTAAAAAAATTATTATCTTTTGAGTTAAACCGTATTTTGGTTTGATTTTGTGCCAATGATTTTAAATTTATCTTAAGTTAAACTTCAATTAGAAATTAACTAGATCGCAAAAAATAAAATCTCATCTAATGGCAACAACAATCATTAAAAGTGTTTAAAGAGCAAATTCAAAAAAACTTTTTTCTTAGAATTAAAAACAAAGTTTTATTCAATGAAAAAAAAATATATGCTGCTTTGGACATAAAAAAAAACCAACAAAGAAACCAGAAATTTAAATTTTTGGATTTAATAATCTTAGATTTAATAATCTTGATTTTTGTGGAGAAATTAGATTTGAGGGGTCCGCATTTGCTGCATCAAAAAAATTAAAATAACATTGTGAAAATTGCTGAAAACTGCTGAATTGGGTAAGCTTCAAGAGCTTGGGGAAAGTCTTGTTGTTGTTGATTCTCATTCAAAGATATCCTGGAAAAACCATCCTTATTTTGTTCAAAGAAGCAAATTTATACTCCTATTTTTCCATTACTTCCGCTGTTTTCTTTTGTCTACAGACTAGTGGCGTGGTGTTGTGTTGGTGCCTGGTTACAGTTAAAAGGCGCTAAGTGTCATGTGTGTGTGTCAAGCATAGTGTGCTTTGTGGCTTGTAAGTTTCGGGGTTTACTGTGCGCAGTTGACTTTGCAAGAGCGGCGGCTTGTAAACTTTGAGCTGTGCCATTTTTGTAAGCATCTGACGTGATAATATTAGTTCTGATGATTCTGGGTATATCTCAATGTTATTAACATTGCGCCCTTTAAAGGGATCACTGCTTTAAACAATCGTACTTTGAAAACTTTAAAAATAAAAGTTTTTAAATTGATTACGAGCTTTTAAAAATAAACATAAACCAATTTATTTATTGCATTTATTTTTCACAAAATTGAATTTTTTTAGTTTTAACTAAAATTTTTTTCAAAGATTTTTATCTTTTAAGTGTAATAAAATATTGCCGTTTTGTCTGTTTATTGGTAAATTATTCAAGCCCAATGCAATAATTTTTTACGTCTGTCATTTTCATTAGTAGTCCAAGCCAAATATTAATATCATACAAAACAAATGACATTTAAAATGCCAAAACTTACTTTTTAAAATATAAAAAATTTAAGCAACCGACCACAAACTCGGAATTGTAAAAAAAAGTAAATAATTGTACACTTAAAAACTCACTAATACATGAATGAACTTCAGAAAAATTCAAAAGTTTTCCGGTACAAGTTTGTCAATATTGGTTTACTTTGATTAAAATTTCTTAGAGTAAATTCTTTACCTAATTAAAGCGGAAATAGTGCAAATGGAAACCAAATGTAAAGAAAAGAAATTCAATCGTTTTCAACGAGATATTTTAAAAAGAAAGACAATAAGTTTTTATTGGCTATTCAGGTTAATTAACGTAAAAAATGCTGAGAACAAAAAACCTCAGTTAAACAATGCATTTTTGTTGGATAAAGGTTGCGGACCAGATATTCTTTGCTTATCTGAAACTCACGGAGAAAAAATCTTCCCTATTTTGAAAATTATAAGAGATTTTATGGAACTCATAAAATCAACGCATATGGTGGGGTTTGCATGTATGCAAAATCAAACTTTTCACCAGAACAAATTAAAGACAAAAAATATATCTTTGATTCAAATTATTTTGTGGGTAAAGCTAAAATTGGATTCAACCACAAGTATCGTGGTCGGCGCTGTCTATAGGCATGGACCACCAAAAAAAGGAGAAGATAAGCTTAATGAATTTCAAAAACAATTTTTCTAATTATTGAAGATTTGAAAAGGAAGAACGAAAGGTTTTGGGGGATTTCAACATAAATTTTCTTCCTGAACCCTCTTACTTTAACTACAAGGAAGAGTTAGAATGTCAAACAAAGCTGAATTGTAAATCATTAATAGAAAAATCTACAAGGTTTCCAACTATGGGAAAACAAAAACCTTAATTGATTACATTTATCCAAGTGATGCAGACGGTAAATCAGAAGTTGTTTAAACAGATGATATTGCTGACCACTACCAAATTTATTGTTTCATACCAAAAAACAACAAATCAAAGGAAGAACGTGAACCAAATGAACAGGAAGCTTTAGTAGAGGAAGTGAAGAAATTAAAAATATAAAGAAATAAAAGTATTTCGGAAGTTTGAATTACATTGATTTTTTGTTTGGTATTATCTAAAGTATTATCTTAGAACAACTGGGTAGTCTTGTAGTAGCACTTAGAATTGCTCATGAACTTTTCGTTATAGTTTTAAAATACCAACATTTTTTTAATCGTATAATCAAAAAATCTTTAATGAGTCGGTAGTAAATTTATTCATAATTTTTTATGACAACATTTCATCTTGGTTTAAACTGTTAAATGTTGAAAATGATTGGATTTAAAACATCAAACAATACAATAATAGTTAATTTAAAAAGTGTTTTAACCTTGCTCTAACGGTCAATAGCATGTATAGTCAAGTCACAAACAAAAATCGCATTTCATTAAAAATTTTAGGGTATGTACTTGCTTTAGTGTCGAATTTGATTTAAAATATAAAACAAAAAATCTAAAGGCTCGTTTCCACTACGAGCGTTGCATAACGTATTTTATATTTCTTTTATTGATGTTTCCGCGCTTAAATACAAAGTGAACGCTAAGCGAAGCAAAAAAGATCTATAAAACAAACAAAGAATGCTTCACTTCTCGCTCGGAGTGGAAATAAACCCTAATCATAAAAGTGTCTGTAGCAGATATTGTTATAAAGCGTATGATTGTTTTTATTGATTTTTTGTTTGACAAAAAATTAATTTTTAGCATTATATGTAATTGACGAATAAAATGTGCTCAGATCTGATTTAATTTACTTTTTAAAATGAATAAGATTTGATTGCTGTTTTTGAATCCACAATCTTTATATCTATTAAAGTGTTAATCAGCTATTGGCCTGCTCTATATTGTGCGCTTAAATAAAGTAAAGTACAAAAATGTTTTTTCGGCAATAAATTAATCTATTGTACTTCGCTCAAGTGTATTTTTGGGAGGCCCTTTCTATTTTTGACGGTTTTAAAGTTTTTTTTGTTATTTTATGCTTTTTGATAAAGTTACTATTCATATGCACTTTTTATATGCACATTTGCACTTATATAACAGTTTTTTGCTATGTACTGGAATGTTGGCTGATATCAATATCTAATTATTTTTATATTAATTTGTAAACGTTAAAATTAACGAAGTAGTTTTTAGATTCTTTATTTTTCGTAAATATTCGTAGCAATAAAAATATGTATCAGCTTATGTGTTCAATACAAGTGTTTTTAAAAATTGAAAAGCAGCGTGGCCGAGTAGTAAAGAGCGTCGTATGGAAGGCAAACGTAATCGATACGGCTGCGATTCAAAAATTTTTTTTGCAACCTTAAGAATTTTATGGCATTTTCCTCCATTGGACGATTTCAGACAAGCAGCTCTAAATTCCAGTCATATCTCTCAATCAAAACAAAAAAAGTTTAATAAAATATAGTAGACACCGGACAGCAATGTCGTGACTTTCCCAAAGGTAGGTTGGAGTACTTGCATTAAGGTATTCTAATAGCGTTTCTGACGCCTTTTAGTGAGTTAGGAGGATAAAAAAATGTAATAACTAGTTTTAACGGTTTTAACGAAAAAAAAACATTTTTTCTCATATAAAAAAGATGTTCTCGCCAATTACATTAAGTCATACGACACGAATAACAGTCAATATTTGGCTTGCAAATTAATTTAAAAAAAACTTCTTTTTACCGCAAACTTGTGCCACCAGTTATCCTATTTTTGTACAGTACTAATTTTTCAGTCGAAAGGAAAGTCTGATAAAGTGTTTTAAAAAAATTGAACTAACTTTAGATTGGCAAAAGCTAAATTAAAAGGAATTTCAATAAAATGGTGGTCAATACTTTATCTGATTCACGGCCGTCTAAAGAAAACCTTATAGTCCCGGATTAACTCTGACGTCCTATACAGAGGCATCGGAATATGTTTTGGCCGAAGAGACAAAATATAGAACAAAATTATTTTTTTAGTTGAATAGAAAACATTATAGATGTAGAATTACTTTCTTTTCTCTCTTTACTAGGTTTTTTATATTGAGAGAGGTATCATAAAATTGAGAGAGGTTTTCCAACCAAACGAGTGTCTTTTTTAAACTTTATATTCTGCTGACTTACTGGCATTCGCTGTGTGCCTCTTAACAAAAAGAGTGTTTGTTAAATCGATGTTTTACAAATTTTGTATGATTTAACATTGTTCGAAATTATATGATTGCAGAGTCAAATCTAACACAATGCTTCTGTCTTGCGAATTTCAAAAGACGCTACCTGCCCACTGTGCCTCCTCGTTTTAATAATAGTGCAAAAAAAGAGGAAATTTCTCTTGGTTCAACATGTAGGTGACAGACAATCTAATTTGGTTTAAATTTAATCTATTCAAAAATCTTAAAACATGAGATTATTTCTTGCTTTATTAAGTTTTTTCAAAATAAAATTTTTTAAATAATTTTTCCTGTATAAAAAAACTTCTAAAGAAGCCAAGTCTACTTTGCTGTAACTGGTCGTTGCATTAATGCACTGTGACTCCTGATGTGGTGAAATTTTTTGTGTCTGTTTACAATTAGATTTAAAAACATTAAGCTTATTTGATGAAAGTTCTTTTTAGGCCCATCATTAAAAATGTTTGAATGCGATATGCAATAAACTTAGCATAATTTTTAGCATTGCTCTACAAAAAATATAAACATTGCCAGTTTTATAATCAGTTAAATTTAACGCATTTGACATTTAACATTTGTAAACATTTTTAAAAATTTGTTTCGAACTACCGCCCAAAATATCGGTCTATGCAACGCTTATTTTTATTTACAAAACTATGTTGTTTTTTGGCGTTTTTTTCCAATAATTTTCTTCTTCACTTTTAAGTTTAATTTTTTTCTAATTGTATTTCTGGTGAGTATTTTGCTGCGCCTACAATGTTTAGCAATTTGGTTACGCTTTATTTAATTCTCGCTAGTAACCAAAACTTTAAACCAAAGTTTTAAGCATCCTCTAGGTGGCAGTAGAGTATAAAAAAAAATCAGCAGTTTAGTTTCTATTAAAGCTAAAAGCAAATCATTATGTAGGCAAGAATTTTAACTATTCTTTCATAAATTTTATTAAACAAAAGGTAAGTTGGGCATTTTTACATCAAAAACAAATGTTTATAGCCGCGCATTATTGCGGGCGTCCTGAATGACATGCTACAAAATTTTATAAGGAATTCTATTTATCATCTTCATTTTTTTTAGAAACCGCATCGGGCGGGAGATCAATTTCGATGCACGAATACACGGATTTGTTAGAAAAATACAGTTCCAGTAAATGATAGCTTGATATTTGAGTTTTCAAGAACTAATCTTCAAATTTTGGTGTCCATTAATAATTATTTTGCTGCAACATCTAGGCACTCTTATTAATGTCTTTAACGATTGGATGATATACCAACTATTAAATTTCGTCATGAGGTCGTAACAACTCGTTAGCCTTTGATTAAAAACAGTGTTAAAATAGATTGTTTAAAAAAATTTAACTCGTCACAAATGAATTAAAATTCAGACTTTAAATTAGTAATGTATCGATTACATATTTGTGACCAATGCCGATGCTGAACCTGTAAAAAATTTTCTTGAACAAAACAACAGAAAAGCACTATTTTAAAGTAAAAAATCTTCCAATGTTTACTCTATGGAGCCCGATTTAACTACGTTTAGAATACAGTCTGGTGATAGTATTTAACCCGCATGTTTAGTGTACATTTCTTGACTATTAATGTTTTACAGTAAAACTGTATAACTTATGGATTTTATAAATTCTCTAAGATTCCTCATCATTTCTGGTACTTATTTCATGTCATTATGAATTTTAAAATTTTTAAGAATTGCAAAAAATCCTTGATTTTACAGTGTTATCGCAACAATTTTTTTTTAATAGTATTTAAAATAATGCTTTTCTGCTGTTTTGTATGATAAATTTTTTTATAACTTTGTATAATGTTCATGATTTTGATGAATTTTTATAAACTGCAAAACTTTTCGGCGTATTTTTTCTTTTTTAAATTTTTTAACTTATTTACTATAGTATGATTTGAAACTGAAATAAACCTAGCAAAAAAATTGTTGTTCTTTTTTGAATATAGGTTAAAAAAGTTATGAATCTTATAAATAAACGCATAGTAACTGCATCAAAAGCAAGGTTATTTGCAATTTTTTCAAAAAACATTAAAAACATTATTTAAACTTCTCATCAGACATGTTTAAGTCGGCGCGATGTCTCAGGCGATAACAGTCAACTTGACTGGTTTTCGTGGTGCGTTTGGGAAAGGTGCTTGATGACATATCAATAAATGCAGTTACGCTGCTCATCTAATACGTTAATTCCGCTTTAAACATATACTACAAAACGAAAACAAAAAATTAAAATAAGTATTGCTTTGTATAGAATTTTGAAAGTGTTTATACAATAATAGATAAATCCAATAATAAGTTTGCGTTCTTATTGTTACTGATAAATACAAATTGGATTGGTTCAAATTGCAATAAATGAAATATATTTTCTTTGTTATGCTAACTGTTTTAAACCACTTTAGATATATTTCTGTCTTAAATAAAGATTAAACGACATCTTAGAAAGGTTTGCTTAGTCGTAAATTAACTTCTTTACGTGGCGTCAGTCAGATAAAAAATGTACAAATGTAATTTTAACTTTGACTAAAAATTAGCTTCAAATGCATCACAAGTCTATGTGTTGAATTTGAGCAATTTAAACATAATAAATATTGATTAATTAAGCAATTTTATTTAAATTCTAATTTATTTGCAGCATTTTTGCGTTGACTGCTTAGTTAGTAAATGTATTAACATGTTGTGGTCTTATCGCGCTAAAGTTTTTTTGCGTCTTTTTATAATTAAACTTTAAAGCACCAAGTATATTGAATAAAAAGTTTTTACACAGGTCCCACATTAAGAAATAACTAAATGCCCTATATACATGTGCGTGTTAATAAACTTTGCATAGTTTTTAGCTTTCGTGTATTAAAAGTATAAGACGTGCCAGTTTTATAATTGCTTAAATTAACGTATTTAAAACCTAACTTTGGAAAGGATTTTTTTAAATTTACTTATAAATAAACTTTCGTAATGTAAGTCCACTGACTTTTATGTACCCATTTGTTTTATTGTTTTTAGTCGTTGTTTTCAGTAAGTTTGCTCTTCACGTCCAAATATGAAATTTTTTTTATAATTGCGTCTATAGTGAATCTTTTGCTACGCCTACAATGTTAGCGATCTCAACTTTAGATTTAGCATCTTACTCATAATAAAACATCAAATCAAAATTTCAAACAACTTCTAGGTGGCGGTAGAGCATCAGCTAAGTTTTTTTATTGAGCTACAAGCAGACTAAAATTTTTTTAAACTACGCCTTGATGAAGTTCAGCAAAGACAAATAAGTTTGGCGTTTTTGAAATAAAAACAAATTTCAGGCCAAAAGGAAATTTTTTTGCAAAATTATAGCAGTCGCCCTGGTCAATGCGCGGCTATAGTGTTTACCTTTAGACAGCGCATTGCCGACAGCTGAGTAGTGCCCTTTTGAGACATCATTGCCAATGCACAGGCTCGCTGGCATTTTTCCGGAAATCTTTTGGGAGTTCCTGCAGGATTCTTTCAGAGTTCATGTTGAAGTCCATGATTGGATCAGTATAAATTACTGGCCACCATTATGTCTAACTTTGCTGATCGTTATTCTTTTTTTTTAATTTAGTTTTCATCAAGACAAAATTACATTTTAAGCAATTAAAAACTTGATTTTTTATGCAATTAATTCTTTTGAAATAATAACCTTCAAATTTTACTTCATTGTGACTCATTACGCTCAAACATCTAGCTTTCAATCTAAACAAATGCTTTACGTAAGATCTCCATTATAGTTATATAGGATATCTATGGTCAGTGCTGACGCCTTGGAAATTAATTATACAGTGAGATAGAATTATTTTAGCCTGTGCGAAAAATAAATTATTAAGTTTAATAATAGCTATCGGGGTGTTTAATTATTCTTATAGTTAGTCAGTATAAAGTTGTCGAGTGATTATTTGCTGTTGTTTGTGTTATGAATTGTTTTTAAGTTTGGTGAAGTTTGAAAGCCAAACTTGAAGAAATTCATCAATTCTTGAAGCTTAAAGCAAATTTTCGAAATCGATCAAGTTTTTTGATTTTGTAAATATATTTGTCTAAGACCTTATTTTTTTCTTTTTTTTTAAGAAAAGTCTTTTAGCGAATCATTCGTACTTATCCAAAATTAAATTTTTAAAGAACTTCAGTCTCGCAGCAAATTAGTTTTAGAACCGACATAAATAAAAATAAGCACAGCTTTACTTCAGCTAAGATATTTGGGTTATCTAGCTCAACTGGTTTTTTCGGATTCTCGAGTAAAGTTGTGACAATAACAAACAATTGTTTTTCAAGACAATTCAAATAACAAGCAGTTTTCTTTATATCTAAACAACTATTTTTGACAACAGTGTTATTTTATTTCTGTTTCGTTTAACTTTTAAAACATATTTGGTTAAACTATTTATCTAAATAAAAATAAATTAATATCTAAAACCATATTTTGTAAAATGGATATCAATATTTTTTGCTAAATACATTTTTTGTTTTTGCTAAAAATATTGATATCATTTTTTGCTAAATACATTTCAGTTAAAATAAGATAAAAAAAATGAAAACCTTTTTTAAATTATATTGCAAATATTATTCAGTAATGTTAACAATTTTGAAATTTTATTTTTTATACAAGCTGAACGGTTTCAACTTGGTCACACTTTTATTAAATTATCTAAAAATTCTAAATTAATTTTTATTTTTCAGCAACGTAACCGGTGGTAAAAAGAAATGACATAAAATATTATTAAATATTTTTTCAAATTTAAGTTATTTAAGACAAGACATAAAACGGCAATAATTAAGTATTATTCATACTTTTTTTAAAAAAATAAGTGCATTTATGTACATGTCGTGACTCGTCTATGACAAATATGTGATTTTAGCATGTTTACTTTATGTGTATTTGTTTATTAATCATTCTATATTTTCTATACTACAGTGGGCGCAAAAAAAATGTTTACATCATTTGCGCAAAAAAAATGTTGACATGTAACTTCGCGTAGCCTTTTTCTTGTGTTCTCTCTCTATTTCTGATTGATCTTTGGTCAGTAGGGAGACATTCTCCTTACCAGTTGTAACAGCCACCACAGGTGTCGCTGTAGTGCAACCACGAGGCTGGTAAGGCTACCATTATTTAGCACTTCATAAGCGAAATTTTAGCAATTTTGGGCTGTTGTAATTTGCTTGTTAAAAAGAAAAATGGGAAGAAAGAAGCTATCAGAGATTGAAAAGGCTCAGGCTTTAACAAAAATCAAAATGGGCGTGCCTGTAACAAAAGTTGCGGCTAATTTGAACGTATCAAGATAGACTGTTTACACCTTGTTAAAGGTTACAAAAAACCTACCAGAGGGTACTGTTCCGAAACGAAAAATCGGTTCTGGTAGGAAGCAAAAGACAACAGCTAGGACAGATCATCTTTTAAGGCGAGAAGTGCTCACCATCAATCACACCTGCAAGTTTGAAAAAGAAGCACCCAAAACTGTTGGACGGAATATCCATCAGAACCATCCAGCATCGGTTGAAAAATAACTTGGGCCTCCCTGTCAGGGCTTGGAAAAAATTAATTGATGAAAAATTAATTGCAATTTAATTGGATCAATTAATTGATTGCGAAAATTCATTTATTAAATAATTGATTGTTTCACAGGCAATTAATTGCAATTAATTGCAATCATATAAAATATTGGCTATATATAGTGCTGTGATATAAGATTTAAGATTTTTTTAATATTTATCCATATAATATGCCGTTACAATCTGAAAATGCGCAAATTTTTCGAAAATATTTTAGCCAAGTTCTAGATTCTGAAGGTAGGTAGCTGGGTATGTAAATGTGGTAAGAAGTTGACACAGAAAAAAGGTACCGGATAGACAAATTTAATGAATCACATAAAAAAATCAGCATCCGGATTATTGTAAAACCCAAGAACAACAATCATAGTCAAATTTATTCTTTAATCATTATATATATAATGATACTTATGTGCAGTTTACAAATTACGTGTATCTCAAACAAACAATGTAATTATTTTATTTTAGCTAACAAATAGATTGAAAAGGTTCCAATCAATTTTTTCCAAGCCCTGTCCCCTGTAGGCGTGCAGCAAAAAAGCCCCTTCTGACAGAGAAAATGAGAAAAAAGAGACTAACTTTTGCAAAGAATTATCAACACTGGACACCTCAACAGTGGCGAAAAGTGATGTTTTCTGACGAGTGCACATTCTGACTGGTGAGGGGGCAGTCAAAAGTGATCAGAAGGCTCATAAACGTACCAAGGCATGATCCACGGTACACCGTTAAGACGGTTAAGCATTCAGATGGTGTGATGGTCTGGAGTGCGTTTAGTGGTACCCACGGGCGAGATGAATTATATTTCTTACCCAAAAATGTCACAATGCAGGAATCTAACTATCTCCAAGTTTTTCAGAATCACTTACTGCTTTTTTGGGGCATTCATCAGCCCACACATTTTATGCATGATGGTGCTCCCGCACACCGAACAAAACTTGTGAAAAAGTAGTTATCTGAAGAAAATATACCCACTTTAGAGTGGCCCGGTAACTCTCCCGACCTAAACCCGATAGAAAACGCATGAAATGTGATGAAAAATAAGGTACAAGAATCCAGCCAGTTGACATCTCCGAACTAACACATGTACTGAAAACCTTGTGGGTTACAATGGAAACCGATTATTTTGAAAAGTTAGCTGATTCAATGCCTCGAAGATTGCAAGATGTAATCCAGGCTAAGGGGTTTATGACTAAATACTAAATAACAAGACTACTATTGCTAAAATCATGCGTTGTTTTCACTGTCAATGCTGAAACGATAAGTTACTGTCAATAAAATACAACTTTTCGTTGAAATTTCATTTTGTCAACATTTCATTTGCGCCCACTGTATTTATTATTAAAACCAAGTGTTTCACTTAAAACTCTTGTTAAATGAGTAACCTTAAAAAAGCTGTTTTAAAAAACTCGAACATTTTTGTTCAGAAGGTTTTGTTAAAATGAATTGAAAAACTAAATGTAGCCTAGTATTTGATATTTTAAGACTGATTCTGATTGTCTAAAACTAAAGTTAGTAACAGTTATAATAAGGATAATTTTCAAAACAGTCTTTTAAGGCTACTTATATGACAACAGAGTTTCAAATGAAGAACTTGGTTTTGCAGTAAAAGCTATTCTGAAGTTTTTTACCAGCAAAAAACTTTTTTAAATAGGCCTACTATTTATCGTGTAAAATTTTGTATTATTCTGTTTTGACTTTCCAGTTTTGTTCGATGGTGTTTAGTATTTTTGGAGCTTCGTACATTTTTGTTTTTGTTCCCCATAAATAGTCACGTGGCAATGCTATTCTAGAAAAACCATAAAACTTGTCCTGCAATACGCCGGCGTGTGCTGTTCTGTTTCTGAGATCTCATCATAAATTATAATTGCTAGATTGATTAATTAATTTATTTAATCAACCCAATTCGATAATTTGATTGATTTATATTTGAATAAGTTTTGTTTCACTATAAAATAGTAATAACTAATAATTTACTTTTACTACTACGTTAGGTTAAATTTAAAACAAACTGGTAATCCTAATACGTAATTACTATGTATTGGAAATGTTTTTCAATAAACAAACAATGAATTGTCACAAGAGGTTAAATCGTACAAACAAACATGGATAGACCTTTGTTGTCCTCATTTTTATATTGTAAAATAAAATATTTACAGTGGCGAGCAAAAAAGTAAAACTTTTTTCTTTTTTAGATTTTTTTAGAATAACTTTGTTAAAATTGAATTATATTTATTAAGTAATATATCGTTAAAAAGAGCACAAAAAATTATAATAAATCCAATATTAATTGATTTTTTTTTTAAATTTAATTCCATTTTAATTAAGTTATTTTGCAAAAAACCTAATAAAATAAAAAAGTTTTACTTTTTTGCTCGCCACTGTACATGAGTATTAATAAACAACAACCACGAATAAAACAAGATCAAGATGCCATTGCCATATTATGATGTTTAAGCTAATCAAATAAAATGCTTGAATAGTTTCCAAGTAACTTTCTTTTTTGTTTGTAAAACTACAAGTGGTCAACATAGTGCTGCAATACCCTGATGAGTCAAAATTAGGACGATGCACGCTTGTCGTTACTTGTTTGTTGTTAGATCGTGACGCTCATGACAACTTTTTAGAAGAAAATGTTTTTTCTTATAGCGTACAGTATAAGTTAGCCACTTTTGACTAACAAAACCGTAGAAACTGCAAGTGGGCTGTGCCATTTTGGTAGCTTAGCAGTTGAAAAGAACTTGAACTACTCTCTATAAAGTTTTGAACTGTTTCTTGTCACAATAGTATTGATAAATTTGGGGGGCAATACAGTTTTTCCCAAATTTTACGTTGTTTACCCAAATCATGATTTTCTAGTAGTTTGCAGATATACAAAGAAATTTTGTCTAAATTTTAGGTTAAAGACAAAAAAGTCTTTACTTAGAATTTTTTTCTGATTTCTCAATTTTTGTCCCAAAAACGTGGTGATCTCTAAAAAAATTCTTAAATCTTAAACTTTTTTCTGCATTTTCGTTAAACAAAATTTGTTTGCCCAAATAGTTCTTGTGCCTACTGTAAAATTTCTGGCTTTAGCCCAAATTTTTTCATGATTGCCCGAACAAGTCTGGATTTGCAAATATATTTTTTGTCGTTGCCCCAAAACTTATAATTTTGCCCAAAATTTGAAGATTAGGGGAAGCAATTGCCCTTGCCCACCCGGCCAATAGGTTCGCTATGGCTATGTTACAAAACAAATGATGTCAATTTGCTTAAAGGTTATTAATTGGTATATTTTCATAGCAAAAGTTTGGTTGCTATTTCAATCATATCTGTTTATTCAGTTAAAAAGATATATTCAATTTTAGAACTTTTATGAAAATAAAAAATATAACATAAAACTATAAATGACATTTCAGTTCTATTCATTAACAGAATGTGCTTTGATTAAGAAAATTGTGTATAATAATAGATTCGTCTATGTGTAAACTTTTGCCGTCAGGTAAAATACAAAAAATTGTTTTACCAGTGAGGCACGTAAAATAGATTACTGGAAATATGTTTGAAATTTACGTGAAATGTAGGTAAAGATATTTAGGTCTGTGTCCAAATTTTCGCTACCAGGTAAAATGCCGTAACATTTTTTAACAGTATGACATAAAGGACATTTAACTTTTACAAATTAACACAATTCTAGCAAAAAAATAATAGTTTTTATAAACTTAAACGGTAAATATGAGCTTTAAAAAATTGCCTTTTGGCTATCAAGGCCGTTTTTTTTGGTTGAAATAATCTGTCTTTGATTTTGCGAACTATTGTATAAAAATAAAATTAAAAAAACGATTAACGCTATTGCTTCAGATGCTTATTAGTTTTTCAAATTAAAAAAATTTTCATTACTTAACATTTCAATTTAGAACGTTTTTTTGAAAAACTTCTCCAAATTTTCATATTCATTTATATTTTTAGTATAAATTAAACAATTTTCTTGGGTTGGGTCGATATTTATGGTGCTGTATTTGAATTAATTTTGCAATATTGAAACAGAGCAATCAGAAAATGCAATTGCAAATGCGTACTTTAATTAATGAAGAATCAGAATTAGAATAAAAAGTCAGGTTAAAACTGATTTAGTATAAGATAAAAAGTTTTATATGGATTGCCAAAATTTTTGTTCTAAATCTGCTGCTTGGGCCAACTTTTGACTGAAAAATTCCTCTTTCATGTCCAAGAAATAAACTCATAGATTCTAATACTCAAAAAAGGAAGAATAGGTTCTATCCAAGAATGAATGAAGAATTTTTGTCATTTAATTTCACTTTCACATTTTGAGCAAATTGGGTTATCAGTTTGCTGACATGATGTTAACTTAAAAATAAGTTCGTTTAACGGTTTCCAACCAGTTCTAAAAACTACCACTGGATTAATCTGTTCAATATATCACTACTGGATAACCTGTTTTTGAAGAGGAAAACTCATATCAGTTTATTTCAGGAAAAAGCTTAAAAAAGAGAAAGAAGGGTTATACGTTGCTTACCACAATTTATGATAAAATAGGGTTACCTAATTATACTACTACAGTGACCATAAATTGGTTGTTATTTAAAATTTATGTTTATTTCGAACAAAATTTTTAATTCAATGCTACGGCCATATTTGTCTTTTAGTGCTTGTGTACATGTACATGTACATTATATATATAAAACATGTTTTTGTTGTATGTTAAAAGGATTATTAATGCCACCCTGCGGAAAGAAAACAAAAAAGGGCTTTTCAAAATTTTTAAAAATATTTTATTGCCTACACTTTTTTATATAAATGCATTAAGATTCAAATATTCTGATTGGCTGTCATAAACCTATAAAAAATGTTAACAAATCTCTTACTTGGTTAAAAAAATTTTGATCACAAAAAACTTTTTTAGCATTTTTGATTACGAAACATTTTTTTACGTTAGTTTTAACTTTACCAATGGTCACAAACTTTATTTGAGAATTCAAAAGAACTGGTTGAACTTAGTAACACGAATACCAGTGCTGAAGTAAAATTGTGTCAATTTTATTTATTTATTCTGTTTCAACAAATAGTTTGCTGCAAAACTGAAGTTTCAATACAGTTAGCTCTGCTTAGTTTTTTTTTTATTTTTTATTTATTTTATCTCTATATTTATCCTCCTGACTCGCAGGAAAGCGACGGAGGCGCTAATACATAGGGTAGGCAATTACCCTGACCTGCTTCCGGAGATGCCATAATATTGCTGCCCGCTTGTAATTTAATAGAGATATGACTGTAATTTAGAACTGCTTGCCAAGACCACCAAGTAGGGGAAAGTGCCATAAAGTACCTTTCCCAAGCACATAACAGAATGGCGCGATTGGGTTTTGAACCGAGACCGTGTTGATCATGAGCACGGCGCTTTAACCACTATACCACGCTACCGACTTCTTTACAGTTTGAATTGATTCTTTAGAAAACTTTGCTCCGCAAACAAACAAACGCCCCTGTCTCTAACCATAAAGAATATGTTTACAAAATTCACAAAACTTAAACGATTTACGAAAACTTGGTTCCCACGCTTCACCAAGCTTCAAAACGATTCTAGTGTAACTTAATAATTCTTCTGCTATACAAAATAAATCTATCTCTCTATAGAATTAATCTCCGAAGACATTGACACAAAACGATTCCAACTCTTGTCAATCAACTCAACTAAAACTTCGGATCTAAACTGGAATAATGTGAAAACAAAGCGCTCGCTTATATAAGATCACGTCACGTGATGCCGAATTTTTCTTAATAAGATTGAATTTACGTGAAGGTCAAAATTAAGAATTAGCAAAGAGTTTATTTTTGGTCATCGTTTGCATCTACAAAGAACAGCCAATCTGACAAAATTAGGACGAGAACGGATTAAGTAATTAGAAGTCTGGTTAAAAAAAAATATTCAAGAAAGAAAAGAAAAACCTAGAAGCTAACGGTCACTTGCTCTTAATCTGCTTGACACGAGCTTAAGATTACAATAGATAGAAAAAACAATTAAAACAATCGTAAAACAGCTTGCAAATAAGTTAAATAAATTAAATCAAGTGGGGATTTTACCGACAGTACAATTCTATTGGCCATGAAAATATTATGTCATAGTAAGAATTAAAATTATTAAAAAACAGAAAATTAACTAAAGTTTTGTAAATTAAAGACCATTGCAAATGAATTGTGAAACAAATCTTGCTTTTACAATGATGTAAAAATATGCTATAAAAACAGAAGGCTACATTCGTAAAACACTATACTAATTTTGCTAAAAACAACTAAAAACTCAACTTAGAAAACAAGCCGCTTAAGAGACGAGAAGCACCAGACTCGAGTTTTGCTCTTATTGATGCTTATCTCACTGCGAATCGAACTGACAAAATTGTGTTCTTCCACGCAGAAGATAACACCACTAGACCACACAAGCCGTACAACAATTTGACTCAAAGCAGCTATAAGTTATTCTCGCCTTTACTGAACAAGAAAACATAGAATCCACTATAGTGTAATTTCATGGCCGCACCACGTGCTTCTCGTTTTTAAGCAGCTTGTTTTCTAAGTAATTGTAAATGCTTGTTCATGTTAGCTATAAAAAACTCAATTTCTTCTGATTAATTATCAACTTCGAAGTCTTTCGGATCACTTGTATTGAACAAATTAGAGTATGAAAATTTAATATCGCAATATATAAATTTAAACTAGCGAAATCAATAGTGTTTAAAATTTTTTCGTAATTACGAAAATGTATTGCCATTGTCTTTGCAACCTTTTGGATCACCTATATTGAATAAATTAGAATATAATAATATATATATTTTTAAACTAGAAAAATCAAGTAGTGAATAAAATTTTTTATAATTACAATAATAAACTGCCATCAAGAAAAAGCTATTTTTAAACTTTACAGCTGCTTTTTAACAATAAAATTTGGAAGTCTGCAAATTTTGATTTAAAAATCATTACAGCAATCATTATATTGGTTTGGTAAAAGTTTTTGACTACACAATATTTTCTACTTCATTTGCTAAGTCTTGAAGAAGCTTTGTTGTTGTTTCTAAAGCAAATATAAAAGACATTTTGTAAAGTTTCTTTAGATTTTTTTTAATTTCAGCAGAAAACTCAGGAAAATTACTTTCCACATTTTCTAGAAACACCGACGTGATTTCTAAAAAACTTTTCACTTCATCAAGAATTTCTAACGGCAGAGATATTTTCGGAGTAATACGGACAAATTTATCAGCAACAAAAAGCTGTTGCAGTTTTTCTAGCTTGGTCACGACTAAATCAACATTTGAAACTTTTAGCAAATTTTCGACATCAGGAGATGTTGGACTGGAGTTTAAGCAAATAATATTTTTGAAAAACTTGATAATGCTTCGACTAATCTCAGTTAGCAACAGTTTTAGCGTTTGAAATTGATTTGGAATCAGAGAAAGAAATTTTTCATAGGAACCGTTTGTAAACTTGACTGAGCTATTAAAATTTTCATCACTCAACTCAAGCAAATTAGGATCATCTTTTTCAAAGCCAAGGAAAGCTTTAAAGTGAAAATCAACTTGGTAATCACTTTTAGTTTTGCATAAATCATCACAAGAAACGTTTTTCGGTATTGCACAATATGTTGGAAATTGGTTGGAAAATTCAATTGTTTCAATAACTCCTGATTTTTTGGAAAAGTTGCAAGAAACCTCACTGGTGTAAATGTGATTAGTCAAGCAAGCTTGAGATTTTTTAAAATCTATTTCAGTGGGGCGATTAATGAGTGATCTGAAATTAATCTTCTTTAACTCCTCCATATAATCGAAAATTGGTTTAGTCGGAAGAAAATTTATATTGAAGTTTCCAAAAATAAAAATTCTTTTTTCTTCGCTTTTCAACTTGCTGAGAATGGTAAAAAACTGGCGAGAAAATTTTTGCAGCTTACTTTTTGAATTGCTTTGAGAATGCCTGTAAATCACACCTACAACTATTTCTTTGCTAGGTCTGGGAGTCAGTTCTACCCACAGGTGCTCGGAGTTAGATATTTTGTCTTTTAAGTCTATTCGTTTTGTTGATTCAATGCTGGACTTTACTAACATGGCAACACCACCATTTTTGCTCCTTTTAACCGTTCCGTGAAACGTTTGATAGCCATCAAAACGAGGAATATGTTTTGAATCTCTAGTACCAGATAAACAAACTACATCTAGTCCATTTTTTGGTGAACAAAAAAAACTTTTTAAAGAATCGGCGTTTTCTTTCTTACATTTTATGTTTGCATGCAAACAAATCAACGAACTGGAACAAGCTGTAGCCTTGAAATCGTGAAATTGATCCAAGCTTATTAATTCGCAGTGGGTTTGCATCTTTAATATTTTTATGAAAGATGATACCTAAAACTTTGCAATTTAAAAAGTCCACTTATTTATCGCAACAGCGACTGCAATATTTTTATAACATTATATTTAATATTTTGAATAAAAAAAATGTTAGTAGCGATAGCAAACAGCAAAATACTAAAATTATACTCCTTTGATCCACTAAATAGAATAGTAGAAGATTTAATTTACCAAAACTACACATTTAAAAAATAACTGTCATAGTTTTGAAGTGATGATTTATATTATTCGTATGAAGCATTTGATAAAATTTAAAGGACAAAAAAATAGTATTAAGACGTAGAAACAAGAATTTATTGTAAATACGACTAAATAATGTATGCATGGCAAAATTTCACTCTTAAATTTTAATTTACTCTTGCTCACTACAGCTAAAAACTACTTCTGCCTAACTTAATTTGATTTATTACTTTGTACTAATTACAAGTATTAATTTTGTTTATTTAACATCATTCAAATTTATAACAAATTTTATTCGAGTATCAACTCAATTTTCTACAAAATATTTACGATGAAACTGCCTTTTTATTTGATTCTACACACAAAGTTTTTATAATTACTGCAACGTGTGTCAATATCCCTTTAAGCACTTACAAACAAGAACAAAAAACAAAATCGGCGTAAATCGCTTAACAATAGCGATTTCTTTCGCGTTCTATTCATTAAAAAAAGGTTAATCATTGATCGCCTTCAAGATATCGGTTTGTTTGCTTCCTTTCTTGAATGGTGTTGATTGTTTAAAATAAACAAGTATGGCGATTTTTTCTGCAACATAATGAGTATATTTTAACATTTAACCCTCTTCCGACTGGGATTTTTGGAAACTTTGTATGACTGGGAGGGGGACGGAAAGTGCTCGTGCTTTGTGCTTTCTTATATCTCGACAATTACTAGTGCCTAAATTTTCATTTAAGTTTGTATAAAAAGGGAATTTCATACCCATTTAATATAGACACTTAAATTTAGCAATTAAACATTATCTTAAATTGCAAAAACGAGTTTTTAAAAGATAGTCAATTTTTGTAAATTGGCTGAAAACAAGAGCGATTTGAGAGAGTTAACGACTTCGGCTGTTTGTCGAACGTCATTGATCCGTAAAATTAGAGATAAGAGTGATAACATTGTTACTGTTTACAGAGAAAGAAATGCTACACCAGCAAATCTGCTAAAAGCTTGTTTTATTAGAGTTTACAACGCTTCGATCTTTGCTATTTATCAAATGATTTTTTAAATTCATTCAGTTTTGTGAATAAATTGGGCAAGAAGCTTTACAACATAGAAAGAAAGGCAAATCATTGCACAAAAAAACTATGTTTGTAGTTCTACACCTCAGAAGACTCATTTTATTTTTCTTTTACTATAAAAGAATATTTCGATTTTACTAATTTAATTAGAATTAATTGCTTTTGATCACATCGAGTTTTTTAATTTCCCAGAAATCTTTTTTATTTTGAATGTTTTTTTTCTTTTGAATAAGTACGCTAATTCATGAAATAAAATATTTGTTTATTAAGATTTTCCTAATGTTTTCTGACGTAATCGTTTAACTTTAAATTTTTGCATGATTTCTTGAATTAGTTAGGTCTAGTTTTCGTAAGAGTTACAAAAGGTTAACATTTTCCAAAAAAATAATTTAATTACCATCAACTTAAATTTCAACTGTCAGAAGTAATTTCCGATTTATCGTAATTTTGTTCAAAACTTATGACACAGACATTCTTTTTACACGATAGAGATCATTAAATTAAATGTTCAAATTTTAACATTATAGATTGAAAAACTAAAACAACAGTTCAATTACAGAATGATATTACATTCAAGCACAGCTCAATAAAGTTTGTTTGAATTTTTTTGAGTTTGTTAATATGAAGTTTAAAAAACTGTTACCAGACTGAATTGAAGATCGGAAGCGCCATTTCAATGCAACCGTGGTGGAGTGCTACCGGTTCGAATCTTACTTTCATGTTGTTGTGTCCTCAACAAAAAAACGTTGTGGTTATTTTTTTTGCTAGATAGTTTTAACAAGGCAGGCTTCTAATCACAAATAAGACAAAAACTAATACCAAAAATTTCACATTACTCAAATATTTAAAATTTAAAAATATTATCCCATCTTCGAAACTTTGAACTTGTAGCTTAAAATTCAGTCACACTAAAGTGAATAGAAATATATTTTGTCATAACAAACAAGACTTCAAACGTGTACTTAAGGTCAAAACAACGACAAAATGTCGCCATTCTGCCCGGTGTCTATCCATGTAGAGGCTGAGCCGAGGGGTTGTTTACTTCAATGTCAATCTAACGCCGGATCGCCAAGATATTGAGACAAATTGTGGGAACTGTACTGAGTGCTAATTCCAAAACATTGTCTACCATTGTCTAATTTTTTACTTACTCTTGCACATGCTGCCGTAACAGGCAAACTTGTTTCACTGCACACTGTTTTTAAAGACCTCTGGCCATTTATCACAAGATTCCCGGTTTTATTAATCGGCTCTTTCAGATAACAATCAGTTTTGCAATTAGGACCAAACAATCCACTCACCCATGTAAGATATTCTAAGCCTGACCATAATGTACATTTGGTCGCTTAGTTAACCTATCAAATGCTCAGCAGTTTGTGCCTGCTGCTAGGAATTAATAGATAATCCTTGCAAATTTAATATCCGACCCGTTTTGTGGACGTGTTAGAATAAAGCTCTCAAAAAAATATTCCGAGGTTTTTTAAAAAAGTAATGCAAGGAATGTCGATCTTTGGATCAGGCTACGAGATGTTAGCTTTTTATAAATACTGCCAGCATTACAGAAAAGCGTCGCAGATTGCGTTATAAAGCGGTGCAATTAATATAAATTTCTTGAAAAATAATTTTGGTTTATTTGTTTGTATCTTTTGACAAAAAGTGGTGTAGATGTTAGAGTTTTGCATTTAATAAAAATTTGATTCTACGTAGATTGAATTACAATTTTTTCATTCATATTTACATTAAACAGCGTCAACACAAATTGCAAAGAGTATTGACCGTGAATATATTTATGCGTTTTTTTGGAGGTTGATGTTATCTGCTCGCCACAGTGCCCCGCTAAAATTGATACGTCATGGAAAAACCATACAAATTATTTTATGAAATCTCTTACACGAATATAATTAATTTTTAAATTTTATTTTTCAAAAAACAATATAATTTCAAAAACGAATGAAAGTGCTCTCTAGTTGATTAAAAAAAATTTACGTTTGTCAATATTAAAAATATTTACTAAACACTTTAAATTAACAAAAGTTTGCATGTTATATTAATGAATTGAACGCTCAAATTTCCTATTTACATTTATTTTTTGGAAAAAATTCAGCAAATTAAAAAGCGTACAAACGAATAATTAAAAACAATTGCAAAACATTGATTATAAAAATACACAATCAAAAAAGTTTATTTTTATGTTTATTGAAAAAAACAGTTTCTATGTAAAAAGATGTTTAGCTTAGAAATTTGACTTTAGGCAATTATTACTAAATTAAAAGCGATGTTGTTGGTACACTGCTTTTTTACGGTTTTGATTTTGGCTGATAAGTTTGGGCAATCGATCACTTTTTTTGCATTCCTGGACCTGATATTTTTGATGCACATATTTCACACGGACGTTTTTTCTGATGGAGGAGGAAATATTAATAACAAAGCGGTATCAATACTTAATTCCACGACGTTTTCGCCAAGTACCAACTTTATTTTTTGTAGGGCTTTACTAGTAAGACCTTTATTGGGTCTTCTTTGGATAAAAGCTTTTACTACTTCCAAAACAAGATTAAAGTCAACTTCAAACAAATTTTGTTTGCGCTTCTCCGTATATTTATTTATCGATATAATACACCTGTTTCATTTATGTAACAAGTATCAAGCAAATACGAAAATGCAATAGTGGTCCATTTTTGAGATTTTGTTTTACCTTGTTCACGATTGTTCACGATTACCTTGGTTGACTTGCTTTCACGATTAGAAATAGTTTTTTGGTCTGCAATGTCTGTGCCTGCTTTCGTATAATCATTCAACTTGTATAAAACCGGTTTCTTTTTTTGATTTTTGAAATTCCAAAAATTGTGGGCATAATTAATAGCATTAAAATATTTCGTTTTCCTGTGGTTTTAGAATTTACAATAAAAGAATTGAGGTTAATATTTTTTTCAGGTTTGTTCTAAAATACTTTATAAGAACCAATGTTTCTATTACACACACTTGTTTTAATTCATTTGTTATTTCTTTGCAATTACCTTAAATTATTCCATTGGTAGTAATTTTCCATTCCAAAAGCCATCATACCAAAGGTATTGAAGTGTATAATCGATCGCAAGATAAACTTTTATAATAAATCCAAACCAAGAGCTAAGGATTTTTTCCATATTTGTCAAAAAATTTTACGCAATAAAAAATCTAAATCTACTGTTACGGCTTTTTTAACATAAACAACTTTTTTTTAGAAAATGAGATTGGAAGCGTTTTATTGCCTTGTAAAGTGTTTGAGTAAACATAATTAATGAACCGTTCAGTCGCAATTGCTTTGGCAAACAATTTACACTTGTGCTTTTTTCTCGCGCTTTATGAAATAGTCAAAAAACTAGTAAATAGGTGTTAAAAACTGTGAAAAACTCAAAAAATTTTGGCAACTTTTTCAAAAATTGCACTAACTTTTAAATGAACAAAAATCAGGAAAAGTCATAAAATTTAAAGACATTCGTGCGAGTAGTTTTTGACCAACATACAGCATTTTAACAGTGCAGTTAAAAAAGCCGTAACTGTAGTTGTAAAACAATTATAATTGAAATAGAAATATAATCAGTTAAAGATGTGTTTTGTCTTTTTAATATGCAGCAGAGTGGAAACTGTTTAATAAATTGCTTTTTATTATCACACAGAATCAACAATATCGTCATGAAGGGCTTGTTAAGAAGTAAAAAGTGAATCCAAAATAAAATAAAAATTAAAATATAATGTCATAAACTCATCACGTAAGAGCAATGCGTTCAACCGAGTATGCTGTATACTCAAGTGTATTCAGAATCATAAGTCGTTAGGGTATACAACTGAGAAAGGGTATAGGAGGAGTATACAGCAAGGCTGCTAAACCCCTGAGTTTTTGATGCAACCAGCAAAGAAACTTTTATGCAAATTCTTAGTCCAGTAAAAGGTAATCCGTTTCGTTTGAAGATAAACATGAAGTATTAAAAAAAAGAACTGCTAACTTTTTTGGTCTTCGATTAAAATACTAATTTAAATCATAGAAATAAAGAAATTAAATAATTTCGTAGGAGCAGTGAAGGGGCACCTAAACAAAACATCGCGAAGTATTTTAAATCAAGAAGATTTTTTTAGTACTATACTATCTTTTTTAGAAAAATTTTTGAGGAGATTTGGAATGTTTTGGAAGTTGTTTATAACATTTTAACAAATTTCTTATCAATCCTCATATTTATTTTAATCTATCAAGCTTGTTTGTTCTTTCTAAAAAATTTCAATATACTCCATGGTTTTGGTTGAGACAGTATTTCTTCGGTTCCAGGCCATGTTACCAAAAATTAGTATTTTTACATCCTCCATAAAAGGTTCCCGAATCGCTATTTGTCCTACCAAAATTTTGCCAGCAAATGGCCACCGCTAAGTAGTGACGTTGCAAAATATTGCGGAGATAGGACCAAAAGCTTATGGCACCCTTCAGGGTAGAAAATGTCAACGTTAAAATTTTGATTTGTCTTTATTTGCTATATTTGCCGTAAACATTATTAACCCGTTAAGTGCGGAATTAAATTTTCGCTATCCGAGTTACAGTGCTTAATTAATTTCGCGTCTTGCTTTTTTTCTCGTCTCGATTGAATATCGCTGCTTCGAGCTTTGCGGGAAAGTCGCCGACGTCGAATGAACTTTCTGGGTATTTTTTAAAACAGCGCTTTTAAGAAAATCACTTATATTAAAGCTCACGAATCGCAAAATAAAAATTCGACTAAGTAATTTTAATTTACAGAAAGATAAAATTCGAAAAGAAAAGATGCAAGCGATATACAAATTCGAATAAACAGAAAAGAAAGAAAATACAAAAATAGACAAACTTAAATTATCAATATTTTAAAACTGTGTAATAAATTTTAAAGCAAGGTACTATACAAAGTGATGTATTGCATTTGCAGCAATAATAAATAGTTTCTTTTATAATTCCTTTTGTCGCACAAACTTGGTATCGCCTCGCGGGGCGTTTTTTACTTGGTTTCGACGGAATATTTTCTGGAAAATGTCGGGCAGTAAAACGCAACAGTGTATCTGAAAAAGATAGTCGCGCCTTTCGAATTTGAATCTTTTCTTGGCTGTAAGTTTCAATGACGCGATCAACTAGCTTTAGAATAAAATTTAACCTTGATATAATTTCGTCACCTTTTTTGTACAAAATGTGAGTATTCAGTATTACCAAGTCCAAAATGTGCCGAAATTGTTTCAGGTAGTACTTTTTTAGTCGTTTTCGGGCGCTGGGATACGACGATAAAAAACAGTCAATGAGGTCGACACACCCAATTGTCTTATTGTAATCACAGCAAATGATGGGTTTTATTTTTCTGGTATTTTTATCTTCAATTTTTTTCGTGTTATCATTTTAACATGTATTGAGCATAAGTACATCTTTTTTGTCCTTCCATTTCAGTACCATCAAACTTCGAGTATACATTTTTGCGATTTCACCTTTTTTTTGATTTCTTAGATGCAATTTCTTTCGGACCTTTTCTGTTAGCGCTCTTGCTCTGACTTTACTTTAGAAATATTTACTTTAGTTTAAACATTACTTTAGAAGTGATTGTGAAATGCTTTTACCGTTGAGTATACCAAAAAATATATCTGACCTGAAAGAAAGAATTGCTGCAAAGGCAAGAAATATCAAAATTGATTTCTATAGAATACGTCTAATCTAGTCATAATATCTAAAATTCTGAAAGTGGTGTCCACAATCAAACAATTTTGCTGCACTTCTGTAAGACCACTTGCTAAATCTAAGCTTTAATCACTACATAATACAAAATGTATTTCAATCAAACTCGTAAAAAAGTTTAAAAGATTTAGATGAAAAACTAAAAATAAAAGAATAACATTTGTCTGGCAAGAGACTGATTTCATTGTAAAAATATTTTTATTGTTGTTATTGTAAAAATTTGTTTTTCGGTTTTCTCACATCGAGACACTAAATAAATGCTTACATTGTTCAGCGTCGAGACAATAGCGAGTGCGAGAAGCGAAATAATCCGCGCTATAAAAAGCTGCGACGATCAAGACGTATATATCCGTCATGCGCACCGAGAGAGCGTCTGGCTGTGACGGATATATACGTCATGCGCACTTAACGGGTTAAGAAATGTTTTTTAGAAACTTAACGCTTGCTTAGGATTAGGAGTAGACAGTAAATAATGTATAATGATAGTTCGCCAAGATATTATGAGATTTTTTATACGCTTATATTTTTTCTGTGCTTTCAACAATTAGATTTTTTATTTAGTAAATAGTTTTTAAATTTATTTACAAGTTATTATATTGAAACAAAATTTTCTAAATAGTTTGCCGGTGCAAAATTGCGAATTTTAAAATTTTTTACGTTGCAAAATATATCTGTTGAAACCACATGCGTATACCTATTCAAAATAAAAATAAAATAAAAATAAAAAAAGAGAAAGTCACAGAAAAGGTGAAAAACATTTCAATTTTAAATTTTATGCAGTAAATTTTAGATTACTAAAAACTCAATGAGTTTCAGCAAAGCAATAAAAAGGAAGATGTTTGCAATGCGAAGTTTTTTCCACTTGAACAATTCCGACGTCCGTATCATTGGTGTTTGAGTCGTTGGTGTAAATTTGATCAGCCATGGTTAGTTCCACACCACGTCTAGTCTCGTTGATGCAAGTCGGTTTGTTTGTCAGCATCTTGCATTCCTCCTGTTCCAACAGATTAAGGACTGCTTTTCCCTCTTTGCTGGTGCAATGATCAATGTTTGTTCCTGCGAATATATAAAAAAGTTTTTTTTCACTTTTCATTTTTTGAATCGATTGCTTCAAACCGCTTAAAAATGCATCAATTTTTCCCGTGTAACGATGACGATGAACACACCCAACAATAATATTTGTTCCAGAACAGGATTTAATTAACTCGACCCAAGTATTTTCCGTGTTAGCATCTCCAAATTCCAAGTCGCTTCTCAGGTTATGAGTAAAACTTCGATCTTTTTTGACATAAATCGCGCTTCCTCCAGTTCCTCTTAGAAACTGAAACAAACAGCGACATTTCGTTGAGTGCAGATCATAATTAAGCAACGTTATATCTTTGTCATTTGATGGACTTTTTGTTCCAGTTACACAGATTACATCCGGTAGATAGGTCAAAGGGTGAATGTATTTGACTAGAGTAAATAAATTTCTTTTCAAATTCGAGACGTTTGCATGAAAGAAGAAGAATGGTTTATCAGCGAATACTTTATGAAAATCTTCCAAATGCAAATACTTACACACGCACTGACTGTTCAAAAGTTTTTCAGAAAAATCAACAGAAACATAAAACTTTTCTTTTAATTGCCGTATAAAAGGACGGGCTAAACCTTTTACTTTATAAAAGTCCTCAGCCCTTTTAAAGCGAGTATTATTATTGCGATATTCAATCAACAGCGCAGCTGCTTCATCACCAACAACTGCTGCGAAATCTTCTTTTGTTGCTTCATTAACATCTGTTAATGTTTTCAAAGCCCATTCTTTCGAAAAAGGAGAAATGGGAGAGGGTTCTGGCTTATTTGAAATAGCATTGTTGCCCATATCCAACATAAGAGTCAGATAATGGTAAATAGTATTTTACTTCTCGTAGGCCTAATTAAATTGTAAAATATTTTTAAAATCTGCAAACAAAAGTTTTAATTCTGTGTGTGATATAATTTGTTTACTAAGCAAACAGAAGGCAACACCATAATAATTGCTTTAAAAACCTTTTTATTTAAAAAATTAAAATTTTTGAATCTATAAATATGCTAAATACCAAAAAAAAAAAATCCAATGTCGTATTAAAATTCTTTTTGCACCTTTAAAAATAATCCGTCTTTTGTTGACATGGGAGCCGAGTAGGTAGGAGCGTTAAATTTAATCCTATCAATAAGGTTTCGGCCCTATAAACTCCGACTTTTGCCTTCTTGTTGTAGTCGTGGAAAAGTCGCTTTACAACTTTTTACTCCGGTTGACGTTGACGCAAGCAGTTCTACATTTGAGTCACATCAGTGCATAAAAACAAATAAAAAATTTCAACTTGACAAAAATATCGTACAAGTAGTTGGCATTTGCAAAAGCAGGCCGGCTAAATGTTTAGAAATTGGCCTAATATTAACGTCTATGACGTTTTTCTTTGAGTCAAAAATGATGAATAAAAATGATGATGATATAATCCACTTTTTTTATTGAAATACTTAATTAGAAACGGCTTTTGGATCTTTTTCCTTAATCATTAAGAAATATTTTTTATAAATAAAATAACATTCAATTGTGATGTTTGATTGTAAATACTATTCGGCGATACTGTATAAAATAATGAAGCATACAGCATCCGAAAATTCCAATCAAGTAAAAATCAATGGGAATATACTTTCACAACTTGACAAGAATCAATAACCATAAATTGTTATTTTTCTAATTTTTAAAATTTTTGGTTTTGAAGATAAAGAAGAACTTGCCTTTTCAAGTCCACAAAAATTCAGGTTTTACCTTTGTTTGAAACGATGTCTAATATATTTAAAATCTATTGTTTTTCTCTTACATATTTTGTATTTTTCTTGTAATAAATAATTTTTCTTTGGGAATTTTTCACGGCTATAAACAGAAACTCATGCATTGTTGTTCAAGTGCAGTTTGTAAGTGTTTTTTACCATTTTGCTGGTATTGCTAATGTTTGATTTTTTAAAAGTATTTTGTAAAGCAGAGTTAAGCAACTTTTCAAATACAAGGGTTATTTAAGTAATGTTATGTCTAGTTGGGGCTGCATTTGGCTTGTACGCACTTCCAGCAAAGAAAAATCTTTTTCTAAAATCTGGTAAAGGTTTTAAAATATTGTCACTTCCGCTTTTTATTCCAAGACAACCTTTATGTTCTTTAAAAAGACGTCAAGGCAAAAAAAACTCCAGTTTAAATTGTCAAGCTCAAAAAAATTAATTATGTTTTGTAAAATCAAGTAAAGACTAAAGTTTTGTACAACTTTTATGGTGAAAAGACAAAGGAACAGCATTTAATTCTTTGGCCTAATACCCTATTTGTATAGCAATGATCAAAAACACAAAAGCAACACTAAATTTCTTCAAATTTAGCAATCCTTTTAGCATAAATTATTTTTACAATAAATTAGTTTTTCTATTACATTAAAACTTTGAAACTCCAAAATTTTAGGACTCAAATTTTTCTAAAGTAATAATTATGTGATTGTCTGTAGCGGAACAAACGATTTCATTACGAAAACAATTCCATTACGAAACAAAAACGATTCCATTACAAAACAAACCGTAAACTCATAAAAAATAAAAACTTAAAAATTGTTATTTCTTTCAGTGTTAATTTTTGTTTTCTCAAAATTTATTGCTGCGATTTAATCTAATTTAAAATTTAGACTGTTTCTATGAAAAAGGTTATTCATTTTTTATATTTACTGCAAGTGGTTTGTACATATATTTTTATAACTAGAATATTATAGTTGCCAAAAATATCAAAGAAACCAAGGTACTTAAAGCCATAAAAATTAGAGTCGAATATTGCTTTTGTTAGAGCTCATCAGTAATGTCTATCTTATTGATTTTTATTTATTATTTTTTTTGTCTTTATATTTATCCTCCTGACTAACAGGAAAGCGACGGAGGCGCTATACATAGGATAAGCAATTACCCCGACCTGCTTCCGGATATGCCAAGATATTGCTGTCCGCTAGTAATTTTGTAGGGATGTTACTGTAATTTAGAACTGCTTGCCAAGACCACCAAATAGGGGAAGTGCCGTCTTTCCCAAGGACACAACAGAATGGCACAGGTGGGTTTTGAACCGAGACCTTGTTGATCATCATTCCGGTGCTTTAACCACTCGACCACGCTGATGACTACTGAGTTTAAACCTACTACTGAGATTAAAACTACTGAGATTAAAACCTACTGAATGTTGATCCACACACAAGAAGACAACACCACTAAACCAAACAGCTGGACAACAATCTGACATAAAGTAAGTTATAACTCTTCCTGGCTTTGCTGCGCAAGGAATACATCGCATCCACTATGTTTATAAAATCAGGGCTGCACCTCATGACCGGGATTCACTAGACAAGCGTTGAGGGTTGCGCTTACTCTTATACCTTGACAAGCAAAGAAAAATATACTATAACAAAAAACATGAAATATTTTGACTATAAAGAAACTAAGTTACCTCAAACGAGACGCATCAGACTCAAGTTGGTTTATTAATCCAGTTGTTCCGAATTACAATGTGATGTACATCACGGATAAGCTCTGATCTGGTGCTTTTTGTTTTTCGTGTCTTACTTTCTTAATAGTCCAATAACTCACGTTCTAATTACAAAATAATGTAAATCGTAGCATTTGTAGCAAAATAATACGGTATGATCTGGCAGAAAAGCTGATCCTGATTTTTACACTAAAACTAAAAAAATTACTTTGTCCATTTGAATACATAAAATAATCTTTGCTGCTTTTTTGTTGTATCAGTTGAAAACAATCTATCTTTTTAACCCCTGAGGTGTTACGTATAAACTTTGCCATACCGTATAATTCTAATTCCCCTGACAACTGTTTCTATTACGTCGACGAATCGTTCACGTCATGAAAGTTGTCAAACAACCAAAACTTGAAAAATACGGTTGCTCCCGTTTCTAACACAATATGATTAAAAAACAATGAACATTTAAAGAAACATTCCTTTAAATATTCGACTTGCAGTAAAGAATAATATCTGAGGCGATTCGTTTAAACTACACTGACTCACAGTTAGATTAAAATGAATTTAAGCTATAAAAACACTTTGAAATCTGGGCTACTACTTTATTGCTTCAATGAAAATACTCAATGGCAACAAAAAAATATTATTTAAGTACAATAAGTACAATACTTTTAGTAAATACTTGTCAAAACATTGAACCCAAATCCATTGTAGAAACGTTTTGTTAAAAATCACAACGCTGAATATAAAAACTATTGTTCTTGGATTGCTGAAAAAACTTTCAGATTTAAAAAAAAACTTTATCTTAGAGCATTTAACTTAGACCATTGTTATTATAGCACAATTCTACTAATTCCACTAAACATTGTTCAACATAAAGAATAATTTCCCATCAGCAGTCATTTTATCACTATTCAAAAACAAATTTACGTTGAAGAATATTTTTTTAATTTGCGCAATAAATTACGTGTTTATTTAACATAGGTGACGTCACAAGAGCCCTTTAAAGTTGTCAGTGCATTCACAAGGAACCGTATTTTGCTTAGGGTAAATATAAATTCAAGTCAGAATCAGGTTTTGATTTTCTTATAGAATCTAAACCGGAACCAAAAAGATCTGGCTGGCATACAAATCAAGATAAAACAAAAAACTTTAGTCAGATGTTTAATGAATAGAATCAAAAACTTGTCAAATATTTAATATTTTTCTACACTGTACAGAAAGCAAAAAGACAAGCCAGTTATATAAAAAGATTACAATTTTTTTTCTTTTAAATGTAAACTATAAAGCGCCATTATTCTATTTCGCAAACATCTTTTATTAAATATTTTCAATATTTAAAATAAATCAACGCAAATAATAAACATTACACAAAAAGTTTACAGTCAATACAGCAATAAAAAAAAAATTAAAAATATTTTTCTGTCCATGTTCGTGCTGCAAAAAAGCTACAAATACAAGAAAAAAAATAAAACCTTTATTATGTAGCCAAGACCAAAATTACACAAAATTTTAAACTATTTAATAACAAACACTGGCAAAAAGTAAAAAAAATATCAGCAACTTTTTTCAAAACAAAAAACTTAAAAAAAGTCCATAACAAGAGGTTGGATGTGGAACGAAACTTTTGGTTGGAACGCACAAAAAATTTTCTGATAATCAATATTTTAGTAGATGATTTGGTTTATATAAAAATGGGTATAATACTGTCCACATTAATGTATTTGTCCATGACTACATCCTCATTTTCCAATGACCATCATGACTAAAGTTAAAGCATTAAGAAATCGTCAATGATTATAAAATTGTAATCATCAATTAAGTTATGCTTTATGACGCATCAATTTTCTAGTTGGGAGACTCAAAAAATGTGTTTTTTATTTTTGTTAATTGTGCGTTTAGATCTCTAGATTCAATGGTTGGAAGCCCGTTTTTATCGATAAACGTGTTTCATGCTTAACATAATTCTCCTCTTTTTGACTTTAAAACGTAGTCGGTAAAGCAATAAGCAATATTGAAGTGTAGTGGTTAAAATAACGCGCTGCTTTTTATCGTGTTTTCATCATTTGTTATTGGTAGAACTCGCAATAACACTACGTCACCGCACTTGTACCAATTTCATCTTTTTTGTTTTCTTGTTTAGCAGTTCTTATCAATCGATAATAATTTTGGTATCTAAATAAAACAAAAAAGTTTGGGATCCCCAGAATTAAATCAAATCAATCGCTTTTTTTCTTCGGGCATAATGCTCTGTTATTATCAAACAGGTTTCAAAGATGTGAAGAAGTTTTTTCGGTACAAAGAACGCCAGAAAATTGGTCCTGCACCAAATAGAAAATCTAAGCCTTTTACGTATAACCAACGCAAGCTGCCTGAAAAATCAACAAAACGTAAAAGAGAAATTGTTTTGCAATTGATCTATATTCTGTCTAAACAAATCAAACTTCTTTTTCGCTTTTTCATAGCTTTTTTTTAATCATTTTCCTTTACTCAAGTAATAAATTATTTATTTTAGGTGATTCTTTTCTTATTCATGAGACTAAGCGGAAATGTTAATCATATAGTAGTAGTAGAATAAACAAAAACATATGTAGATATATATATTAGTCAACAACAAGCAAAATGTCTCAGTAGCTTGAATGTTTTAATTTTAGGCAGGTTACTTTCAAGCTATTGCTTCCAGAATTTGGTATATTACATAAGGTTAATATTTGTAATATCGCAGTTTGCTTTTGTTTTATGCAATAATTAGTTTTAGAATACAGACAAACAGACAGACAAGCTTTTTATTTGTCAAATTCAAACAAAAAGGATACAAACAACACGAAAAAAATGGAAATAAAAATAGTGTTGTTTGAAAATGACAGGAAGACTACAAAGGGACTTTGAAGTCTTCGAGACAAGTAGTCTCCCTTTGAATAGCAAGGAGATGTATGCAATTCTAAGTACCAACACGTTTACATTAGATTAGTTTTGCATATTGAATTGCTAGAACGAACAATCAAAAACAAATAAAAACTGATGAAACAGAAAATAATCAATGTGATTACCATAAAACTGTGGGTGGTAAATATTATTATTATTATTTTTTTATAAATTTAACGAAAGGTGTTTATAATTTTTTTAAATTGTATTAAAGAAAATCTAATTCTGTAATTTTGTTAATTCGCTCTAGGTTACGATTTTTATTTCTTGTTGTTATTACATGGTTTTCCATAGGAAAAAATTAACGTAAAATTAGCCTACACATATTGGGGTCGCACAAAAATTTATTTTTTAAAATGGGGTTGCAGAACTAAAAAGTTTGAGAAGCTCTGATCTATACCATTTACAAGTCTATTTGGCAAAAATAAAAATCAATTTGGCAGAAACGAAACTCAATTTGGCACAAATGAAAATCAATTTGGCACAAATGAAATTCAATTTGGCACAAATGAAAATCAATTTGGCAGAAATGAAATTCAAATTGACATTAATGAAACTATATCCTGTTTCTTACTTGCTATTTTCATATTTTGGCATAATTTTAAAAAATTTTCTTTTTTAAATTTTTATAATATGCATGTATATAGTTTTATCATATAGTAACAAATAATATAAATATGTACATATATAGCGACCCCATCGGAGACCCTATATTTAGACCCAATATTATGGAAACTTATATATATTATGGAGACCTAAAATTATAGAGAATATATACATATATTATAGAAACTTAATTTTGGAGACTATATATATATTTTGGAGACCTAATTTAGAGACCTAATATTATTGATTTGTATATATTTATATGCTTTTACGCAAAAAAGTCATATTTATAACAATATTATAGTATGTATATATTCATATATAGGTAATATAGGGTCTCTACATATATTAGGTCTCCATAATATTAGGTCTCCAAATTAGGTCTCCATAATGTATATATAGTCTCCATAATTAGGTCTCCATAATATTGGGTCTAAATATAGGGTCTTCAACGGGGTCGCTATATATGTACATATTTATATTATTTGTTACTAATATATAATAAAACTATATACATGCATATTATAAAAATTTAAAAAAGAAAATTTTTTAAAATTATGGCAAAATATGAAAATAGCAAGTAAGAAACAGGATATAGTTCCATTAATGTCAATTTGAATTCCATTTCTGCCAAATTGATTTTTATTTCTGCCAAATTGAATTTCATTTGTGCCACATTGATTTTCATTTGTGCCAAATTGAATTTGATTTGTGCCAAATTGAATTTTATTTGTGCCAAATTGATTTTCATTTGTGCCAAATTGAATTTTATTTGTGCCAAATTGATTTTCATTTGTGCCAAATTGAATTTCATTTGTGCCAAATTGATTTTCATTTTTGCCAAATAGACTTGTAAATGGTATAGATAACATTTTAATTAAGCAAAGTATTTAGCCAGATTTTTATTTCTTAAGACAAATCGCATTATAATTTACAAGTCAACAGTAAATGTAGGAATGCACCATACGCGTCAACATTATCATTGAAAATACTAATACAAATATCTAAAAACGAAATACAGTGTAATGTAGATTCCATTGTGAATTTTGTATTATCAAGTTGAGATTGAGTATACTTAAAAAATCTGAAAAAGAACTGTCATCGTTAGAATTACAAAAACAGTTGTCTACATTCAAGCTAACAACATTATGCAGGACCTGCAAAGATCCTGTGGGGTACCATGTACAAAACCCAAACTAATGTGGCCGTAGGCGCTGCTGCAGCCCCAAATATGTTTATTACATGGGCACAAGTACAAAAAATAAAAAGTAAGTTGTAATCCAAAAGAAAAAGATACTAATAAGTTTACCTTGTTAAATCTTTAATAAATAAAACACTGGAAATAAAGGGTTAAATTATATGAACACCTGTGGCAAGCCCATTCCGGGGCACTGCAATGTCAGCGGCCAAAGCGGAATGGGGTCCCGTACAGGTTACTTTTAAAACGTCCAAAGTGTGGGACTTAATACGAAGCAAAACTTTTTGTTAGGAAGTACAAAAACTGAATAAGATTTAGTATATTATTTTATCATTGAGTATTTTTTAAAGATGAACACAATACTTCCCACATTAATGTATTTATGAATAGCTAACATACGCATTTTAAAGTTGTCCATAATGACTAAAGATGAACCATAATGAAATCATTGATCATTGCTAAATTTATAATGATCAATTAAGTTATGATTTACGAATATCAATTTCCTTTTTAGAATAATAGAAATGTAGGGTTTAACTGTTGTTAATTGTCGGTTCAGATCTCTAGTTTAAATGGCTTGAAGCGCCGTTAAATCGTAAATTTGATGCTCAACAAAATTTTGTTTTTTCATTTCATGACGATGTAAGTAAAGCAATAAACAATATTGAATTGGCGATCAAAATAACAGGCTGCGTTATATCGTTTTTTTTTTTTTATTAGCAATTGGTAGCATTTGCGATAACACTGCAATATTTCACGGCACTTAAAAAAGAGCTTGATACCAATTTTATTTCCTTTGTGTTCTTGTCTGTTTGTTTCAACTAATAATCAAAATACTTGTAAAATTAAAAAAAAAGACGAAAAAAGTTTGGCAGCCCCAAAACCAAATTAAATCAATCGTTTTTTTTCTTTGGGCTTAATGCCCTGTTTTTGTCAAACGGGTTTAAAAGATATGAAGAAACTTGTGCAGAAAAAGCTCAAAAAATTGGTCCTGCCTCCAAGAGGAAACTAAAGAAACCAACTCAAAAGTCAAAACCACCACAAGCTGCTGTAAAAAATAGCAAAATACGGAAGAGAAACTCAATGATTTGTATACTGTCACAAATAATCAATTTTTTTCTACTTTGCCATGCTTTTGTTTTTTTATGCATTTCCTTCTATGCAACTAGTTTATTTTTTGCTTTACGTAGGTAGCGTTTTCTGAATCAAGCGCTTTTGAGGAAGTGTTGACTGTTGATCACGAAGGGGTTGTACTGTAGAATGAACAGGAACATATATATCATTTAACAGCAAGTAATAATGTCTCAGTAAACTCGTATGGTTTAAATTAAGCTAAGTTATATTCAAACTATTTTGTTTCAAGAGATTAGTACGTCATACAAGGTTAATTGTTAGGTTTGCTATTACTTTATGCAACAAATCCTTATAATAAAGTTTATCTCTATTAAACAATATAATGTTTTAACAGCAAAATATTATTCACAAATTTCGAAAGATGTAAATTATAAAAAAATTTAACAATGGATCGAGATTTTTTATGAGAAATAATTTTGGAAAAGTTGTTTACTTAAGACGAAAAAGTGTTTTCAAAAATAATTTTTATTTTTTTAATATTTGTCATTTTTTTAAAAGATTTGCAACCTTTGGGCAAAAATTAGTTTAGGCGTTCTTTTCAGTGCAAGTCAAAAACGATCAGTTTTACAAAAAGCTTAAATTTTTTTATGTGCTTTAAATCAAATTTATTCTCAATACAAAATGTTCAAATACAGCAAAATTCAGTGACAAAATAAAACATCGCTGACCTGCCGTTGATAAAAATAAATTAAAGTAGTAAAAAGATGCAAAAAAAGGATTTTTTTAACTCGAAATAATTTTCATTATTTCTTAATTTATTTTAGGCTTAATATTCTTTTAATCCTTACATTTTACTTCATATTTTGACAAATAAAAGTTTTTAGTGTGTACGCAAAAAAAAAAAAATATAATACTATTGAGAGCAAATCTCAAAACAAATAAATCCTTTGTTTTTACATTAAGAAATAATCCTACATTGTAGTCGCTTTTTTAATTTTAAAGTGTAAAAAACTTAAAACATGGCATTTAATAACTTCTTTAACGTATCAGCGTCATTCAGCACTTCTTCGAGTTCCTCACAAGATGAAGAAACATCTCCAAGTTTTCCGAAAAACTCATTGTTTTCAAATTCATTCGGTATCGGTGGCAATGATGTAGCCGAAACCGCATTTCAGCAAATACAAGGATTCGGAAAAAGCATGGAGAAAATCATGAAGGAGTCCCATAAAATTGACAAATCATACCATTTGGAGCTACAGCAAGGCATTGGAAGCGCATGTCATTCTGCAAACTCATGCAATCTTCAGCCACAAACTAACCCGCACTATAACTATTCTTCAAGTTATTCTCAGGGCAATTTTAATCAAACGCAACCCATGAACCCGCCAATTAGCTCCCACCACAACAATACAGGCTGCTTCAGTCATGGAAGCTTTAATCAGCAACATCAAATGCAGTCTCCTTATCCTCAGTATCAGCCCTGATATCCGCCAATGCAACCAGCGTACTTATCGACCCAACCTGGATGCTACGAAAATTATGCTGGAAATAACAATAAAAACCTTGTTTCAGAACAACAGTTTCAAGCACTAAACGTTAGACAGGGATCGTTATTGCTTTTACACTTAAATGCAGAGAGCTTGAGAAGTAAGAAGCTAAAAAAATTACAAGAGTTGGTTTCTTTTTGCAGATATTCACCGGATGTCATTTGTGTATCGGATACAAGAGATCCGAAATTTGCAAGTGATTTTATTTTGCCTTCTTATTCTTTTCCTCAAGCAATTCCAAAGTTTGTGAGCGGTGGAGTCGCTATTTATGTCAAACAATCCTTATTTTGCAAAAGAACGAAACAATTTGGCGTTTCAAATATCCGACTGCGAAAATGCTTGGATCGAAATTAGAAGAGAAAGAGATGGACAAGCAGTGGTGATTGGTGCAGTTCATAGGCACTCATCGACTATGCATCTTAAAGAATTCATTCCTAAAATGAAACAGGTTATTCACCGTATATCTGTGATGGAGCAAAAAGTGTTTTACATCCTCGGTAGCATCAACTTAGATTTGCTGTCAACAGATAAGAAAAGTCGAGAATATCAAAACGACTTGCTAAAGCTTGGTTGCAGGTTGTTGATAAACCGATTAACAAAAAGACCAAAAACTGGATCTTCCACTGCACTCCTGGATCATGTTTATACTAACGATCAATTTACGGATGAGTCCGGTGTCATAGACACTTCTGAAAGATTTTCCGACCACTATCCAATTTATTGCATCGCATAATTTAACAATAAATTATTTTTCAACACAAAGAATAATTTGAAAGTGATATTATAATCCATTCATTAATTTTTTTTTAGAAATGTTTTTGTAAAAAAAAAATCTATGCAAAGTAAGCAGTAAATTCTAGTTGTATAAATTATGTGTCGGCCGTGCAAAAAATTACCTGACACAATTTTACTATAAATAATACTTTGAGTATTAAACCAGTTTTGATTTTGATGCAAACAGTAACGTTTACTCAGCAAGAAAATAGATTGTATTCACTCGTTTGACATTTTATTTAACTTAATTCAGTTTTACTTCGCTTACAAACAATTGTTACTTCCACAGAATTAGTTTTTCAAATTTTGTAGAAGTTGATTCAGTAACTCAGTACGTTTTTTAATCTTATAACCTTTCGATGTCTGTTAAGAAGGCCTCACCGATAACGCAAACTTGGCCGCCTACCAAAAGACAAAATTCTTAAATCTTCTTACTAGACCTGCCCTAGGAACCAGTAACAGCAAAAATATAGTCTAGCTAAACCACAGCCCAGACTACCACAATAACTTCTTTATTAAAAAATGTTTAAATTACTTATAAAACCGTTATTTCTTTGGCTATTTGAGCCGGACCAAAGCGAAATCAAAGAGATTTTTTAGAAGAATGTGAATATACATAATGGGAGCGATTTTTAGGAACAGAACAACAATTATTGCATAAATGTGTTATTTACACTTGATCAGAAAATAAGAAGCTAAAGTACTTGAAACCAGAAAAAATATTTGTTGGCAGTCAACATTTGTGATCCAATTACCCAAACTTAAACGTATATATTTTCTCATAAGAAATTTGTAAATTAATCAACAAATATGATTGTATGTGCTAAGATTTAGTTTTTGGCATGAAGTTATTTTTTCTATAGTTTCAGCAGTAAATTCTTTAGATCAGGCGCGTCCAACCTTTTTTGAGTTGAGGGCCATATTGGTCATCAAAAATATTGGCGGGCCAAACAATAAAACACTCCAATTTTTGTCCCGAAATCGTAGTGATCTCTAAAAAAAAGACTTTTAGTTCAAATCATTCGCCGATTTTTTGAATTTTTCTCCGTAAAAGCAATGTTCTCTAACACAAAAAGAAAAAAAAAAAGTCTTTGCTTCAAATCAGTTTTGGAATTTTCGAATTTCTTTCCATAAAAGCAGTAAAAAAAAAAAAAGAGAAAAAAGATCGTTACTTCAAATCAGTTTCCGATTTCATAATTTTCGTCTCGAAAAACTAGTGATTTCGGAAAAAAAAACAAGAAAAAGTGTGTCTGGATCTGCACATACAATCTGTCTTGAATTTCTGGTGAGATTTTTGCAAAAATGGGCGGGACAGAACCCTAAAAATCGGAACCTAGGGTAAACCTACGCCATTTCGGAAAATATTGCGAGGCCACTCAAAATCTTTACGCGGGCCATGGGTTGGACGCCCCTGCTTTAGATAATTAAAAGCATGAGATTTTCTGTCTCGGCGCTTTGTCTATACCAGAGATGGAAAGCCTTTTTGTTATTGGAGACCAAATTTTAAAATTTTGAAGAAAGGAGGCGCATAAGTTGAAATACCTGTAAAAATTAAATATTGTTACTTAATCGCTTTGAATCCATCTTGGTTTTTTTGATTCTGATTGCCAAAAATTAGTAATCTTTAAAGAAAGAATCTGACTGGGTTTTTCCAATTTTCATCCCCAGATTAAAGTGACCTCTAAAAAAAAGTTTTCTTTTATCAGCTGCAGTCATTTTTACATGTTTCTATTGTCATGGAGGCCGCAGTTCTCCCATCTCTTGTACCATCTTGATAGAATTGTTTAAAACTATATTTTATTACTCGTATTCTTTTTGTTTCTTTATGTAAAAAATTGTTGGTCAGTTACAATATTTACGTATAGCAAAAGTATTTTATCTTGTATTTGAAATAGATCTTAAAGCAAATTTAAGCTCTGATTTTTTCAATAATTCAGATTGCCAAAAAGAAATACTAAATTGTGAATTTAGACAGCGACCAAAAACGTGCTAAGTTGTGAATTTACAATACACACAAAGAACAATTTTGATCAGAATATTTTTTACGGTGATCCGTGTTCTGAGTTTGTGGTGTCACAGCAAACAATGTTATGAAGATTCTGCAAGAGGCGGCATGATATTGTTGGTATCTTTCTCTTTCAAACAACGTCAACTTATTAGCATCTTTCTTTTTCAAATTCCAACTAAAAACTGAAAATCACGTGAAACCATGCGGTAAGCCCATACGGGGCCACTACTGAGCCCGCGGCCAAATCGTTATGGATTCCAGACTGGATGCCTCGTCAGGGCCCTTGCAGGCCCTACTTGGCAGTTTTGGCTGGGGTCTCTTTCCCGAACATTTTGTTTAAGCAACACAGTCAGCTAGATAAAACTTTTGCCTTTCGCAGAGCTGGTGATTACTTGGCAATATTGATATATACCAGAGGTAGAGGTTTTTTTATTATTAAAGGCTACACTTATATTAGGCAGTAACAAATGAGGCCACATAAATGGAAATACCTATAAATGCGACTTTTGTATTTAAAGACCAATAATCGCCACCTTGCTACTTCACATCAAATACAGTAGACCTTGGTTAATCCGGATTCGGTTAATGCAAAATTTTGCTTAACTCAGATAAAAATAAAACTCAAAGTACAAATACTTTCCTACATTCTGTAATTTTTAATAAAAAAAGCTTCGGATTATCCGGATTTCGCCAAATTCGGATAATTTTGTCTGTCAAATCGAATCCGGATTAACCGAGGTCTATTGTATCATAGGTTTAAATAGAGCACAAATCAAAAAACAAAAATTTAAAATATAAATCTGATTTTTTCTGTTGTTTCAATAAAAACTAGAACAACTTTAATATTGAGTCTTGTAGCTTACGATTTTAAGTTTTTTAGGAAGAAGAACTACGCCAAGTTATGATCTCCCTTAATACAACAAAAGTTTGAAAAAATTAAAACTAATTTTGATTCATGTCTAAAGCAGTCGAGTTCAAAATGTTTTCTTGTTGACAAACGCAGCTCTGGTTTTTACCGCATAAAACGCTACTATGAATACTACTCTTTTGTAGCTTTTATTTTACTTATATTTTTTATACTTTTTGTGAAGAAGTTGTAAACCAATTTTTATTAAAAATTACTTTGTCTCCACTTTGTTTTAAAGAACAAAAATTTCTTTTATATTTGTGCTTACAAAGGATCTAAATGCCTTATTGGTAAAGGCACCTAATCAATGAAACATAATATTCACAATTTCAATTTAAATTCAACATTGTAATAATATACGACAAGCGCCTGTTTCGATATAATATATAAGCGCCTGTTTCGATATATATATACTTATGATACGAAGCACGAGATCCCTTTTCATTTATGTTACGTAATTTGTCACACTACTAAATAAGCTTTGATAACGCGAAGCTTTGTCTTTTAATCATTATTCATATTTGTGCTTTGCATTTTAATTAAACATTTCGTTCTTTTCGATCTTCGATTGTGTTCGTTGAGTTTTGTAATTTTTGTCCTTCGTGCATTTTTTAAAAATTTAGCCATTCTCAGTACTTTTTTATTTATCTTATCTCTATATTTATCCTCCTGACTCGCAGGAAAGCAACGGAGGCGCTAATACATAGGGTAGGCAATTACCCCGACCTGCTTCCGTAGCTGCCAAGATATTGCTGTCCGATTGTAATATAATAGAGATATGACTGTAATTTAGAACTGCTTGCCAACACCACCAAGCAGGGGAAAGCAACATAAAGTATCTTTTCCAAGGACTCAACAGAATGGTGCGAGTAGGTTTTAAACCAAGACGATGTTCATCATACGCACGGCGCTCTAACCATTCAACCACGCTGCCAACAGATTCTAGATGCTGCTTTTAAGGATAGTGGGTGAACAAAGATTCAAAAAAAAAATTTTTAGAATTTTTGGTACTTACTTTTAAAGAAGTTTGTAATTAAGTAGTAATAAAGTGCATGAAATAAAAAAGTCAGTTATTGACATCAAGCAAACGTTTTATAATTTTAATATTATTATTATTTTTTTAATTTTAAATGATACTTTTATAGTGTTTTTAGCATTTGAAAAAAATAAACATTGTTTTATTCTTCAATTTTTTTCGGTTTACTTTAATTTAACAAAATCTGTGCAAGCAGACCAGATTTCAAAAAGTTTATTTTTTGCCAATAGATGGCGCATGCAAGTCATTTTGTTTAAAATTTGAAAAAAAAAATTATTAGATAAAAATTATGAGAATAAGTTTCTACATAGAATCAATAAATTTAGCTACTGATTAACATAAAGAAATTGTGCCAAACCAAAAAATAAATTTTAAACATAATTGTCTTATTTGCAAAATTAGCTTTAGTTATAAAAAGTGTTCTTACAAAGTTTTTTACTGTTTTTAAAAAACAGAACACCATTTAAAACAGTTGTGTTTATTATTTTTCATCAAAATATGTAACTGATTTATCTTTCTGACTAGCAGGAAAGCGTCAGAGGCGCTATACATAGGGAAAGCAATTTTTTCACGACCTGCTTTCCGAGATGCCAAGATATTGTTGTCCTTTTGAAATTTTTAATATTGTTTTTTTTCATTTTTTGGAGATATGACTAACATTTAAGAGATTTTTGCCTAACCTGCCAAGTTGGGGAAAGTGATGTTAAGATCCTTTCCCAAGGATACAACAAAATGGTCTAAGAAGATTTTGAACTGAGACAATGTTGATCGCGATCTTGGCGTTCTTAACCACTCTACAAAGCTAACGAATTAGATTTTTTCGAAACAACTTTATGCGCTATAAAGTAGCTTTTTGGCTTCATGACTAAAAATTTGGAGAATGTGAGTTTTGTGACTAGTTACATTTCACTATGAATCGATTTTCTTACTTATTTGCTGACAAAACAATATACGACTGAGTAAAATATTTACCCTTACTGTTTGGTCAAAAATTAATCTTCATCTTTATTGCAAATTTAAGGGCATTTTTTTTATTGAAATATAAGTCAGCTTAGGTCTGCAATAAAAAATTAAGTTTTGAAATTATTATGTTTTATATGAGATAATTTTAAACCTATATATTCAACTTGTTAGCAACTAGAATTTCCGATTTCTCGGTTTTAAAAAAAATCCGTAAAAACGAAAAAAATTTAACATAATCCCTGGGTCTCGAAAAAAAACCAGGAATTTTAAGCATAAAACGCAATGGAGCAAAACATTTACAATCACTAAGAAAAAAATTTATTTAAGCTTGATTCACTAACTTTTAAACTAGTTTTTAAGAGTAAGAATGTTAAAAATTTATTACATTGTTACAATGCTTTGACGTGCCAAAACAATGATTTTTATAGACAAGGTCGAATTTGCGAGAACGTTTAAAGTAACAATATAATCCTAGTGATGCAACATATTAGTCAAATCAAATTGATATTTAGCACTAATACCACTGTTTTGCTGAATTAAGTACTTTAGTCGAAACTAAAACAAAAAAATTATAAAAGTATACCAATTTTGTTATATTTGCCATCAGAAAAAAACCGCAAAAATTTTTTTTCTAAAACTGGAAAATAGAAAATCCAAATAAGCACTAAATTCTATAACTTTCCAAAAACAAGATTCTGATTTTCGAACTATAGTACCTACGTGAGAAATCGATGAATCAATACATACAACACACATTTCAGTTTGTAAGTTTAGCGTATGTAATCTTTTGTTTTACTTTCAAGAAACAAATACCATTACTGCATCATTTCTACCTTTGTTTAAGCTAAATTTCCTTTGCGATTTAACAGCTTGATCGATATTCATTATTCCATTTTTTTCATTCTTTCTGTTTTGCAACATCACGGTATCTTTTAAGAAATAAGTTGAATTGTTTTAATAGTTGCACGGCTTATCACTGTTTATTCATTAAAAATCTGCTGTAGAATTTTTCTTTATTTTTTTTACAATAAATAAAGTTGGCAAAATCTATTTGGTTAAAAACAATAATGTTTTTTTTCTATTTGAGAATCAGAACTCAAAGTAATGGTTAATGATTTTACGGATGTTCATTCATTGTGTTTGAGTGACGTAAAAATTAAAAGTTACTATTTGATTCTAGATCAAATAAGATATAGCTTTTAATCACTTATAATAAGTAAATATTTAGCTAATTCAAATAAGGGAAAGTATTAATTAATGTGGTAACAAAAAAGAAAAAGACAGCATTTACTTTTTATTATATAAATGAATTATATTTATAGACATTCAAAAAATGAAAAAAATTTTGGGTAATTTTTTAAATTTTAATGGAACTTTTATCAGAAAAATTTGTTTAGAATTAAAATTTAAAACATTAAACTTCCTAAAAGAAAAAATAAGATTTTTCACACAGCAGTAGAATCTGAATAAAATATGCAAAACTTTAAAGGCTACTAATTTTCCTTTAAAAAAGTGTTTGCATTTATTTGTGGAGTTATGAATTCCTCAGCAATTTTGTTATAGTCATAAACAAAAGTACATCATGTTAAATTATTTAAAGTTTTACTGTTAGTTATTTGTCCATTATGATGACGAATTTGTTTGAAATTGCCAAAGATCGATGCCTGAAGCTGCGGTGGCTCATATTTGTGTCAATTATGTTTGCTTCCTTTTTTATTTGAAACAGCAAACCTAGTCGAACGTAGCCGACAGTGCCATGTAAATAATACGTCATAACATGAAACAAGATGCTCAGGCTGGCATTTAAACTGTTCAAACAAAAGCGTGACGTAAATTCCCTGAATAGAATATCGCTTCTCGCGCTTAAGCTGGAATTTTAAGTAGTTTGAAAACAGTTTTACAAATCGGAGAAGTAAAAATGAAAAATGCTGATAAATTAAAGGAAAGTAGTTATTGAGCAGTGATGCAAAGCAGTCTGTGAAAGTCATTACAAAGAATGATCCCACATAAAAAAGTTTTTAGAAAATGGTAAATCTGTTATTAAATTCAGTAAAAAGAACGGTGACTTAATCATTCAAAGAAATAAAAAAATTTTACTTAATTATACTTAAAGATCTTAGACGTTTTTAAGTATCTTTCTTGCTTTTACAACATTGATATACTAAACTGTTGAAGTTATTAGATATCAACCAGAACATATAGAAAAATTTCAGGTAAAGCAAAAGGAAAAAACCAGATAACTATTTATTTCAGAAGATCACAATTTGTGTTTTTGGAAAAAACCCATTACTATTTATTATGTATCATACCAATAAGTTGTTGGACTTTAGCCTCTAATATTCCTTTAAAAAAGTTAATTTTTTTGGGAAACAAATGCTTTTTATTTTTATTTTCAATTCAAAAATTTATTAATGACACTTCCAAATTTTATTTGTTAAAAATCAATCAAAAAAATTATTTTTCTTGTATGAAAAGGTCAACTGTAGAAAGTTTTGGTTTTTATTTCAATCTGAAACAGTTTGCATTGCACTCCTAAAAGGAACACATTTTTTACTTAAGATATAATAAGAATGACTAATGTTTCCTGGTTTACGTAACTCACTTGTAAAATTTTTGAGGCTAAAACTGCTAATGCCTCAGTTTATAACCAATAGCAAGAACGGTAAGCGAAAAACTAGAAAATCTAACCAAAGGAAAAATGTATAAATTAAAAAAAAGTAGAGTGATGAAACAAACCAACTGTAGAAAAAAGATTGAACAGTAAACAGCTTCTTTAACCCGTTCAGTGCGCATGACGTATTGTATATCCGTCACAGCCATACGCAATCGATCGAGACGAGAAAAAAGCGAGACGCGAAATTAAATACGCATTGGAACTCAAAAAGCGAAAATTTAATTCCGTACTTAACGGGTTAAAGCAATAAAAGTTATAATCCATTTGTTCAAAAAAATCGGAGACAAATCTTTAAAGATTCAACAAAAAATTAAAAATAAATAAATGCAAGACGATTCTTATTGCTGAATATAATAATGTAGTGGTTCTCAACTTTTTGTTACCATGTACCATCAAAGTATTTCTTGTTGCACTAAGTAGGCTAACACAAAGCTTATTGAAGGATTAATTCCTTGGATTTGCTTAAATGCAAATGGTAATATTATTTACCAACCATTATAGCCTATCTGTTTTTCCTCCACAAATTGCTTTATGCGCAGACCCACCAAATTCACTGCACATCGGAAGTCATGATAAGGCCATTAAAGACGATTCTAGCTTTTAGTTTTAATTCTCATTATTGCAGAGATGCCCTGCTCACACTCCCATGAGCTGGGAAATATTAGCTATAGCAAAATATTTTTTGAGTCAGAGTTAGCTCAGTAGAAGGCATTGTTAGCCAGAAATTGATTAGCAAGCATTCTTCATGCTTAATTTCAGCTGCCTTATCTCATTGAATGTCAATGGTTGTCGTTTATCATCCTGTTTGACATGTGATCGAATGGATAAACGAAGAATAAATTAAAAACATAGGAAGAACTATCTACGCTCAAAAAATAAAGCGTTAAGAGCATTTTAAGCACTTTTAGATGACAGCCAATTTTTTAAACAATGTTTTTGAATTGTTTTTACAACACAGGAGAGATGTCTCAGCTGTGAACATTCAATACTCTTTTGGTTTCTTTGTTTATTGGGAATAAGTCTAGTTTTCGTACAAAAGCTTGCAATTTAGAAACAAAATCTCCAAAAAAGCGTACCTTGAAAAAAATAATTTACTGTTTATTATATTGTGACAAGGAAAAATAGTCTTTTGAATTTATTGTTTTTGAATTAAGAAAAAAGTGAGTTAATTTTAAACATAAAAAATCATGATTTGAATAACCCAGAGTTTCTCTTGAAACTGATAGTTACTTGTCGGATATTTCTGATACTCTCTTCAACAAACAATTTTGACAAGCGGCTACAAGTCTTGGTAGAAACTTCGGACAATTCAAATCGCAATTGTTTGAGTTTAAAATATGAATAACTCTTTTCTTAATCTAAAAAACTCTTCTTCATTATTTCCTTGTAAGAGCGAACTTAGATTTGTAAAGAAAAAAACTGTTTGCTCTTTAAAACATTCACAGCATCTTTGTACATTCAAAGAAACATTTTATGTCAGACAAACGGTGTTTTAAAAGATCTTTTATGTCCCACATTAAACTTGCATTTGTGCTTTGAAAATAGCTAAAATAATTGGGGCGCAAGCGTTTCCGAAACTTTTCCAAAAATCTCTCTTGTAGATAGTACTTGCTTGTACATCAGCTGGTGAAAGTACCCGCTCTGATTATCGTATTTATCATGCAACAAATTTAGTTTATTACAATAAATTAGCTAAAAATTTAGCTTTTATGTATTTATTACTACTACACCAATAAATATCTAAAAAATGTATTTTAATTCCAGAATTGGATTTTATTAGAATTTAAAAACTGCTCGGGCACTACTTGAAAAGCTCTCGCGTACCATAAGTGGTACGCATACCACAGACCGAGAAATACTTTTAATCAAAATCATCAAACCTCTTTGATCCGTTACAACTAAAATTGTAGAAAAATTATAATCAAGCAGACTTATTAAAAAATCGAAAAAATTATTTAAAACTTTGAATTTTTAATCAAGTTTTATTAATTTGTTAAAAATTTCATTAACAATTTTTGCAATAAAATTAAAACAAATTTAAACAAATACTTTATACCAAAAGTGTTGCTGCTATGTTGTTTTGATCATGTCAATATACTTTAGTATATAAATCACTAAAATGTATTCTAAAGATGATTAAAAAATCTACCATAAAGTGCTGAGCAAAAAAAACAAATTCCAAATCAATTAGGTCAAAATAATTTACCGTAAGATGTCTTCAAAAAACAAAAGCAATGAAACGACTGCGAAAAAAATATTACGACAAAAAAGAGACAGAGAATTTATAAAATTTGACATTAATCAAGCAACAAAAGAACAATTATCAGAAATTTCAGGAATATCGTCTGATTTAGCCCAAGCAATTGTAGAATATCGGAATAAATACGGATTTTTTAAAACCTTTGAAAATTTAAAAAGTGTTCATGGTATTGGGGACAAAAAATTGAAAGTATTAAAAGAACATTGTATTATAAAGGAAATAAAAGAAGAACCATCTGATGCACTATCTAAACCAAAAAGCTCTTCTTTAGACCTTCCTTTGCATGCTGAACAATTAGTTCCGAAAAAATACAAATGCAGTTATATTTCAGATACACAGTATCAAAATTTAAAAGTCAAATCAGGGCTGATGGTGTTTTTGCACGTGAACATTCGCAGTTTGAGAAGAAATTTTAAAGATCTAAAAAATTTGGTATTGTCTTGCAAGCACTTGCCTGATATAATTTGCGTATCAGAAGCTAAAAATCCAAAAGTTGAAGAAGGTGTCGCTTTGCCTTCTTACTCATTTCGTCAGGCAAAGTCTAAAGCTGTATCGGGAGGTGTTGCTTTGTACGTTAATGAAGAAAATCTCTCTTGCATTGAACGCAAAGACTTAGCATTTGACATCGTTGACTGTGAAAATGTATGGGTTGAAATAACAAGAAAAAAAGAGAAAAACAAGATTGTTGTTGGTGTTGTTTATAGACATCCGGCTTTTGATAATCTTACAAAATTTATTGAAGAACTAAAAAAAGTAATTAAAAAAATCAAAGGATCTCTTTTTTATATCTTAGGAGATATGAATTTAAATTTGCTCAGTTCGGAAAAGAAAATACAAGATTACTGTGACGATTTAATGCAATGTGGCTGTAAATTATTGATTAACAAACCTACCAGAGTAGATAGAACAAGAACTTCCACTCAAACTTTAATTGATCATATTTACACAAATGATCAAATTCGGGAAGGATCTGAATCTGGAATCATTGAAACACGAAATATCTCTGACCATTATCCTATTTACTGCATAACTTAAAACAACTGATACTGGTTGTGACGGTAGCCGTTTAGTTTGTTCTTTGTTTAAAATTGGAAGTTTATTTTTGGCAATCCGGTTTGAGTTGGCAGTTTGTTATTGGTTGTTTCGCTCATATTTAAGTCGGTGTAGCGTAGTTTTCTTTCTTTTCATACGTTCGTTCGTCAGTTGGTGCAGACATTTCGTTGGTTGGTAAATCATTTATTTGTTCAAAGAAACTCGTATTAAGCAGTTAACGTCGTCACCAAATACAATCATTAACATTGGTTCGTTCGTTGATGTTGTGGAGTGACGTCGCGTAGGTAAACGAAACTGCTTAGTATCTCCTTAAGCTGCAACCAGGTGTGCTGCAGCTACACTGGTTAAGAAATAAGCAAAGGTAAAACTAATATCTCGACATTGATAATTTTCCCAATATTATGATACTGTTTAGATATAATTATAGAATTTAGGAAAATATTTTGAATTTTCATCATCAATTTTCAACAAACAATCAAGAGAATAAACAAGGTTCTATATTTATTCTAACTGCTTCCTTTACGTCATTTCCTTTGTTTTCATCTACTTGCAAACAGTTCGTCGTCGTCGTCGTCGTCGTCGTTTGAAGGGCATCCACTCCAGGCCAGACACAAACAGAACTGGGGCCGAGGGTTTATCCTTTTACTACCCCAGACTGCTGCACTGCCTGGATCAGATGCTGGCAGTGATGTTATTAAGCCAGCATCGAGTTTCGTCATCCAAAACCGTCAGACCGCGTGCTCCATGTGGTGCCCGATGTATAGGGCACATTGTTAGTACATGGTCTGCGGTTTGTTCTGAGGCGCCACACTCGCAATTCGGTGAAGGAGCGAGACCCCATTTGTGCATGGACGAATGGAATCGCCCAACACCAGTCCGCAGGCGGTTGAGCTTAACCCAAGCTGCTCGGGGTAAGCCCATCCCAACAGGCCTGACACTGGTCCCGGGCACAAAAGCACGGAGCCTGGAAGCACTTTCACAGTACTCCGCGTTCCATTTGTGATTCGTCCATTCAGAGGAGCGGATGCCAAGTCTGGCAAGATTGTCCAAGAGATTCCGCGCACCTGGCACAAACGGGCGTCTGGATCTTAGTCTCACTTGGCCAGTATCTGAGGACCCATTTAACAGACCATGCAAAATATGATCGGGGTCCAGAGATCCACGGTAAGCCAAGGAGAGTGTCGCTCCCAGTCGGCGAAGCTCAGCTGGCTGGATGCCTGAAAGTACAGGTAGGTGGTCCGTTGGAGTGGGACGCAGGCATCCAGTAACTATGCGCAAGGCGTCATTCAAGACACTGTCAATGAGGCGAGTGTGAGCACTGCGACACCAGACTGGCGCACAGTACTCAGCTGTTGAGTAGACTAGAGACAAGGTGGCTATGCGTAGTGTTTTAGCACCAGCACCCCATCCCGAGCCCACGAGTCGCCTCAGCAGTGTGACGCGCGATGATAGTTTTTTGCGCAATGCCACTAAATGGTGACGAAACGTGAGCGATCTGTCCAGTTTTACCCCAAGGTATGTAGGGGTTGGACAGAACGGTAAAAGTCTACTATTGTTGTAGACCTTTAGCTCACGTTTGGCCTCTCGGTTGTTTAAGTGAAAGGCTGTCGTTACCGTCTTAGTGTGACTGAGCTTCAACCTCCAAGTCTGGAGATACGCTGACAGTGTGGACATGTCTTGGCTTAATGTCCCCTCCAAGTCCTTCCAGTTTCCAGAAGAGTGCAACAATGCTAAATCATCAGCATAAGCAAACTTTCTGGAAATCATGGAAGGAAGATCAGTTATAAACGCGATTATTGATGTCAAAAAATTACGCTATAGTTTCTTACCTTTAATAGTCTCAAACTACGTATTCCATGAAATTGATAGTTTTAATAATGCAATACTAATTTAATTTGGTTGACAATAAGTGAATGAAAACAATAATTAAACACAGTATCTAAGAACTTATTAACATCAGCATTATTCTCAGTTTGTCATAATTTTTAAATGAAGTTAGCACAATAAAAATTATTGTCTTGATATTGACACAGATAAAAACTGATTAGATTCTTTTTTATAAGAGGAGATAATCAACCAAATCATTCAACATTTAACAGCTATTAAAATCATGCACAATTATTTTGGTGATAAGTAAATTTTACTATAGAGTTGTGGTTTGAATTAGGGTAAGAGTTAAGATTTAGGGTTTGGGTTAGACTGTTTCACCATCATAGTTCTTTATTATAATTTTTCTTTGTGGAATATACCTAAAACCATTATTTCATAATCTCTAATCAGCCTAGAAAATCTTTGCATATGTAACACTTCTAAATTATGCTTAAATGCTCTGCTAATTTCTGAGTTGTACAAAATTAAACTGAACATACAATCAGATGCAAAGGACTTTCAGTTTTAATGAGTGAAATCTTAAAAAGTAAAACACTTTTTAATATAATTTCTAAAGAGGACTAAACTCAGTTATCTAAATTTTTAAGCAGGAACAATTATAATAAAGAAAGTTTTTGCTGTGTTATTTTTTTTTATGTCTGGAGGTATGAAACTTAAAAAGTTTTGTTGAAAAACAACAATCAATTAAAACATTTCTTTAGATAATTAAAAATAAAACGCACACGAATAAATTCTATGCATATATATTTAATAGTGGGGTTTATGTTGATGTTAAATTACTTTTTTTCATTAATGTATTATTATTATGTAATTTTTTCATCTGTATTTAGAGTTATCTCCTAACAAGCCATATGGGTGAAAAAGGCTGTTGAGATTTTTTAAATCAATAAAGTTTTTGGCACAGCTATTATAATTAAATATACTGTATATGTAATTAATTAAGTTTTAGGGTCAGACCACAAAATTTATTTTAACAACAATTTTATTTGGCTAACAGACTGCTTTGCCTGCCTAGGCTCATCAGAAGGCAGTTAAAAATCTGAAAAATAAAATATAAAAATGCAGTTTAAATAAAGTGGTTGGATGTCAGTGAAAAAACTTAAAATACCGTAACAAGAGAATTACAGCAATAATATTAACCAATGAATAAAATTTCTTGCCCAAAACAAAGTTTTTTATTTAGCTTCCATTATTATTTGAAAATAATGGACAAACTAAAAAAGTCTGCATCAAAAAATAAAATTTTTGATTAAATAGACTGCACTGAAAAATACAGTAAAAAAATACATTAAAAAAGATAAACAACAATTTTCAGGATATGAATTAAAATAATAAACTTTTTTGCAGGGTGTTATTTGAGACTATTAGCAGCTAAACAAGTGTGTAGTGTGGGGGGGATTGTTTTATTTGTTGATCAAGAAAGTGGGTAAAGGCAAGATGTAAAAAAAAGACAAACCCAAGCTGGTAAAGTAGTTAATATTGGAACTTGCAGTGCGGTAAAAACTTCATAATTTACTTTGATGTTGACATTTGAAGACCAACTTTGGGCGTTTATTTAGTAATTTTTCAGAATCAGCTCTAACTATTTGTAATTTTTCTGCTGCTAGCATAAGTTGCATGCTTTAAAACCACATTGATATTGAGCTGCGTTGTGTATGATGTTCCATTTTATTTGTGGCAATTGTCCTGATTGTTTTAATTTTTGAACAGCTTTTGATAACTCAGTCAAATTAATTTTTCTAGTCTCTTTAAATCATTGGTTATGGTTGTCGTACAGAAATGTTAATGTTGTTTCACAACTTCTATAACAGAATTTGTTTGTTTCGTCATATATATATATGCCAGAACCTAATGAAAAGTCAACTAAACAAACAATGGGTCAAGTCACTTTTTATCAAAATATAAAACAATAGATTTTAAACCAGTAACATACCAATGATAGGAAAATACCAAGTTGTATGACAAAAAATTTATACACAATTATAGCTGTCAGAACTAATGACGGGATGATGTCAATTTTTTTTTATGCCAATGCTGATTCCAACAAAATTTTTAATTCTGATGCCAATTTTCATTTCAATTCTCGTTATTTAAAATTCACTTTGTTCTATAATAGATTAACAAAAAAATTTTTTGTTTTAAAAGCATTTTGTTAATCAGTTGAATAATTGATGTACAGTGCCTCTTCCTTAATTGTCTTAAATCATTCACTGTTAGCCATTGTAAATTAAGAATTATATATATTGAACAAGTGAATCGGTCTTCCTTGCAGAGTGATCAATGAAAAAAATCAGAGCAATATTTTAATGCAATATTTATTTAATTCTTGTTTAAAAACAACCAACATCTGTTGCATCTTTATTTAAATAAAATTTTGATCCGTCCGGCGGGTTAGCTCAGTGGTAACGTCCGCGACTCACGTGCAGAACGACCTGGTTCGATTCTCTGTGACGTCAACTGAGTGATACTCGTTGTGCCCTTTGGAAAGGCACTTTACGAACATTCCAAAAAATGTGGTCAAGCTGCTTACCTTCAATGGTGACCGCGGTTAATTCACAGAAAGCAGCAAATCGGTGTGGGTGGAACACAACGCCATACGAATGTTTGTTTTGTTTGATAGTTTTAATTATTTTATTTCAAGATGAATTTATTATTTCAAGTAGTAAAAAAAGTTACGTATCATAGATATATTTTTATTAATTATTGTTTGTACGTCGTTACTTTTATGCACTTCAATTTTACACTGATAATTTGTTTTTAATAAGTTAATATTTTAATAATATTTTTTTCAATATAATTGTAAAATTACTCTAAATTTTTATCACTTGAACAGAATTATTATTTTTTTGTATCATGTTAAACGTGATGTAATTTCTTTAACAATATGAATAAACGTTGTATTCACTGTATCACTCAGTCGTACTTAAATAATTTAAGACTTAAAAATTTGCTTATAACAATATTATTTGTTGTATTTTATCATGAAATAAAGTTATAATTTGGTGATATTTAATGTTCAGTTTTAGAAGCAAAGCAATTTTTAAGCTTAACCTACTTTATCATATGTTTTTGTTAAGTTTCAAATTCAAATTTTGCATGATATTTAGAGAGCAGCCATTTAGATTTAAATACTTTTTAAATCTTGCAGAAGATTTTAATTTACAAATAATAATTGATAAATTGTAGCATTAAACCGTTTTGTCAAAAAGTTTAAATATCATTTTATATAATCTAATATTATGTTACAATGTTGAAAAAATTAAATAGCTGAATTTGTTTGACAATCACTAAATATAAAAATGTTCTAATTCAACAGTGTAATCATTATGCTGATGCAGTTATGAAAATTATAAAAAAGATGACATTAACTGAAAAATAATAAATAGGAGCCTTTTATGGCGGAAAAGTGGTTTAGCATAAACATTGCAGCAAAGGGATGTATTTTTGTAAATTTATAGATTTTAATCAAAACAAACATTTTTTTATATAGTGATGATCTCATTTTCATTTATTGCAATCACCACAAAACATATTTTTAACCTTAAACAGCATTCTATTTCTCGCACAAACATAAAGTAAATAATAAATACTTTGACTTTTTGCATCAAAACTTTGTTTAAGTAGTTGCAAATAAGTTAAAACTTAATTTTTTTGTTTCAATTATTTTTGATTTTCCACTTATTTTGTTTTCGATTAATATTTTTTTGGTTTAAGTTTAGTATTAAGATACGTTATTAGTTTTTTAGCCTTTAATAAATACAAATGTCATGAAAAAAATTATAATACAAACATAAGCAAAAGACGCTGCTAGAAAACCATGTTTGTGCAAAATTTTTGAAAAACCATATCAACTAAATTACAAAAAAATTTTCGAAAGACTTCAACTTGGTTTGAAATCAAAAAACTATTGCTGTATGTTTAATTAAAAAAGAGTTTTATCCAGTAAATATTTTTTATTAAAGTTCAACTTCAAGTTTTCAACCAACTTAAACAAAAATTGATATTATGCATGTTGATTTAAAATAAGTTTAGCCAATTAAAAATTTTAAAAACTAAAAATTTCAAAAACTGAAAATTCTATAATTAAGTGCGTCGCAAACGTCAAGAAAATACTTGCTAAAACCACTTTCAAAAATCTTTTTAAAATGATTGCAGCAACTTTGGCTCTTTATGTTATTTCGAAACATATTACCTTATTCGTATTCAGTATAATTAGGGACAAAAAATTCATATTAAAGATGATTTTTACAATGTCTGCAGCGTGGTCGAGTGGTTAGAGCAGTGGTTACCAACCTTTTTTATATAGCCGCATACTATTAAGCTTTTTAAATTTTCGCGGCACACCCATTATATTGGTTAACAATAAAAAGGTCTTCACTGAAAATTTGTTCAAGATTTCTCAACTTTCGTTCCAAAATCATAATAATTTCAAAAAAAAGTTTCCGCCTAAACTTACGCTCTATTTTTCCTTCCTAATCTCACGTATAAAAACCGCAAAATTCAACGTTCCTAAATAGTTTGTTTCTGAAATCTTTTGCGGCCCATCTAGAGACCTCTCGCGGCACACCAGTGTGTCGCGACACACCGGTTGAGAACCACTGGGTTAGAACGCCGTGATCGTAATTGACTTGGTCTCGGTTGAAAATCTACTAGCGCAATTCTGTTGTTTCCTTGGGAAAAACACTTTACGGTACATTCCATGCTTGGTGGTCTTGGCAAGTAGTTCTAAATTTTATTCATATCTCTATTAAAATTCAACCTTTTATTTTTGCATTTCGTGAAGCAGGTCGGGGTAATTGCTTACACTACGATTGGTCTCTCTGTCGCTTTCCTGCAAGCCAGAACGATAATTGTAGAGATAAAAGAAATTAGATGCATTGCTATAAGTTAGATTTTACGTTCTAAAATATCAACTAAAATCTGAAGCTTGAATAATCAGTTAATTTTAAAGATTCTTTTGGTAGAAACCTGTAATTGCAGTTTGATGTATTGATATCAACCTGATTGCTGATTTCTCTTTAAATGCAATCACCATTGTACAATTGTCATGCAAAATAAAGCAATCAACACAATATCAAATTTTCAATTATATTTCTGATATTCAAAAAATTTTTTCCAATTAATTTTTTTAACAACTGTCGTTATCAAAAAATATTTAAACTTAAATGATAAATTAAAGTTGTTTTTAAATGCAACAGTGAGTTTACAAGGTCATTACACACGACAATTCGAAAATACCGCAAATATTTTTTTCTTTTTTTCACGTTTTGTTTTAGCTCATTGAACAGCGTGATTTTGTTTAGAAATTTGTCTTGAAACGCTTTTTCCAAAGTCACAAACGAAATGCCCCTATTGGACTGGTCATCAATCGACCTTGCGTCCGTCTGCTCGCAAGTCAAAGTTTTAAATTAAAGACACATTTCAACCACGTCTGCAATTCGACAAAGTGAATCTTATTGCTCGTAAAATTTATGTTGTAATAAAATAAAAATAAGAAAAAAATATACATTTAGCCCCATTTGTTCATGGACGAATAAACTCGCCCAATACCAGTGATGTAGTCGAGACCACAAACGTCGAGACCGAGACCGAGACCGAGACCCGATAATTTTTCCAAGACCAAGACCGACATCGAGACCGGCAAATTTCGAGACCTAAGGTTCGAGACCGAGACCAAAAATAATCGAGGCCAAGACCGAGATCGAGACCGAAACATTTTACGAAAATATAGTCGGTTTAACTATTTCAAAAACCATAAATTTCTATTTTCTAAACAGCAATCTAAGATTACTTTTTAATTGAACAAACATCTCGATCATGTTGAAAAGAGCTTTGCTCAAGTGTAATTGCATCATTAAACAATCAGCTTTAAAAACCTTTCAACTAAACAAACAACTAGAGCAAAAGAAAGCCGAAATATACAAGGCACGGCGGTAAACAATGTTGAAAACAGCAATCAAAAAAACTTTAAAAATTTGTTTCAATACATTAAGAAAGAAAAAAGAAAAAATTATTAAAAATTTTTTTCAAAACCCAAAAATGCTGAAGGAATGCTAATCACGAAAATGGTTGAAACTTGGGTGACCGGTAAATTCCACCCCGGTATATTTCATCATAGTTAAATTCTATCACAGTATATTCTATCACGGAAATTTGTTAGGTTTAGAGGGAGAATTAGGGGTTAGGGTTAGTAGAGTTAGGTACATAAATGTGCTTGTCAACTACTGTACTCTGTCTTGGCAGCTTATAGTGTGATAAATCAACAACAATCTACAAATACAATGAACAGTCAATATGGTGTGATATTGTGGTGGAATATACAGTGATCAAATATAAACTACAGCGGTAGAATTTGCCGGGGTGAACTGTGTCGTGGTGGAACTTACCGCAATAGAATACACCTAGAACCAAAACTTCATTCAAATATTTGATTAGCTTGGTTATCTGTGTTGGTGCGTTGTATTTGTTGGATTTGCTGGCTATGTTTGATTTACATACAATAGATTTAGTTTAATTAATCTTCTAAAAATGATTAGAAATAAAGAGAAATTATACAAACCAGTAAAAGCTGCTTAACAACCCGCTGACTTTTTTTTTTGTATTACTCCTGTTTATTTTGTGTTCGTCTTTGTGTAGGTTAATCAAAGTAGCTTTTAGTTATTTTCTTCTTTTCTACTTCGTCTTATTAGCAATTTGGTAATTTGTTTTAAGCAATTAGATTCATACAATGGCGTTTGCAGAAATTTGTTATGGAGGCGGTTGAGAGCCGAAAACACGATCACTATAATTTGTAATGTTTTTTTACAAAAGGAAGGCCTGAAGCAACAAAAAATAGGAGCCACTTTCAAATATTCACTTAAAAAAACAATTAAAATTATTTATTTATTCTTGATATTATTATATATCTTTATTTTTATCCTCCTGACTCACAGGAAATTATCGGTGACTCACAGAAATAAGATGGTAAATGAAAAGGTATTTGGCCCAAAACGCCTCAAGGTTCAGCACTTTAAATTTTTCCTGGCTGCTGAGTTAAATTTTAACTCGAGAAACTGTTCTTGTGCTTCATCAAATATGTCGCCTATTTTGCACTGTAATGTGTTTCTTGCTTCTCATCTATAGGAGAATTTTATTTGATTATTTTTTTTTAAAAATCAGATGAGTTTTTATTTGTGCTTTAATTGAGACTCACAGTTACCATTTGCGAGTGCAAAATCCTATTAAAAAAAGCTTGCTGGATTCCGTTGTTCAATTTGATTCTTGCTCAAGTCAAATTTTGGTCAAGTTCCCTGTCATGTTTCCTATCAAAGTCCGGTCAAGTTTCCTGTCATTTTGATTATCAAAATTAATAAAGAATGTGTTGTAAAACATGTTTACAATCGCGCCCCCTTGAAAATTTACCTACACCCCCCAGGAGAGGCGTGCCTCCCCGGATAGGAGCCACTGAACTAAACCATTTATTGACTAAGTTTATTCAAAATTTTTACGAGGCAATAAAAGGCTTTTAATTTCATTTTGCAAGGGAAATTGTTTATCGTGAAGAAATCAGTAAATCATCATAACCACATCAAATAACAAAAATATTAAAAAATGTCCGGTCTCGAGACCAATTTAAAAAGTACGAGACGGAGACCAGGTCATTACGAGACCAAGACCGAGACCGCCAGCAAAAGTCCGAGACCGAGACCCTAAAAATTGGTCTCGAGACCAGTCTCGAGACCTCCATCACTGCCCAATACTATTGAGCAGACAATTAAACTTAATCCAAGTTGTCAGGGCAAGTTTATTTGAACAAGCTCAGAACTGGTCATGAATATGAAGGTATACACCCTGGTTGTACTCTCACAGTTAGTCTATGTTCCATAAATAAATCGTAAACGAGGCCGCGGGGATGCCTAGTCGGGCAAGTACAATCAAAATAACCCAGCCAACAACGCTATGCAGGGCCCATCAGGCAAATCGTCCACCAAAATAGCATTGATGCCTAGTCGGGCAAGTACAATCAAAATAAAGTAATGCAAATTGAATACAACTCTTTTATAAATTTAAATTCTAAGCTAAAATCAAACTATCATAATGTAAAGATTTACTTTTATGTGAATCGCTTTATGTTTAGGGTGTTATTTTTTCTAAGTTATTGATGTTTTCTAAGTTTTTTGTCTTTAAATTAATTGTGCTTGCTACGTTAGTCGTTTGTCTGTCATGAGTACACTTTCAAAATGATCTCTAGCACTACCTAGAGAAAACGGCTTAAGTTGTGAAAATATTAAATGTAAAGCAATGACACAAAAAATAACAACTTAAATAAGACTTAAAATATCTTTTTTCTGTTTCTGATTTTATTTAAGCGTTTTAGTTTAAGTGAATAGTTAATAATATATAATTGAAATAAAATAACACAGATTGGAAATTAAATAGTTTTAATAAACTAGAATTATAAAGAAGGGAAGAAGTAGAGCGAGACTAGAATGCTGAAGATATGTGTTGGAAAGAAGAGAGATGAAAGTAAGTAGGTCAAAGACCAAATATCTGTGAGTAAAGAAAGGAAATGATGAAGAAACAATAAAGATGGGGGACACCAAAGTGTCAAGAGTAAAGGAACTTAAGTATTTGGGATCAACGGTGCAGAGAGAGGTAAAGAAGAGAGTGGAGGCAGAATTGAACGGATGGAGAAAAGTATGGGGAGTAATCTGCGACATGAGGTTACCAGCTAGAGTAAAAGGAAAAGTGTACAATTCAGTGATGAGATCAGCAACGGTGATAAATTTTAGATGGTGACGGTTACAAAGAAACAAGTTGAAGATATAAAAGTTTGCGAAATGAAAATGTTGAGGTTTGCTATAAGATTGACGATGAAAGATAAGATTAGAAATGAGCACATCAGGGGTACAGTTAAGGTAGAACGATTAGGAATAAAGATGAGGGAGGGCAGACTGAGATGATATGGGCATGTCATGAGGAGAAAACAGGAGTATGTAGGAAGAAGGATGATGGAAATAGAGATACCGGGAAAGAGGAAAAGAAGAAGACCGAAGAGAAGATTTTTGGATGTTGTGAAGAAGGATATGGGGAAGTTGGTGCGAGGGAGAAAGACATTAAAAACAGAACGCTGTGGCTACCCCTGATTAAAAGAAAAATTCGAAAGAAGAAGAAAAAACTAGAATTATAAAATTTTGTTCAATTCTACTGTATGTTGTATATGTCAATTAATTATTTTTTATTAAATATATCAATGAAAATAACTAAAAAATTAATAATCTAAATTCAAAATCCTAGCAAAGAACTCAAATTATTCAACTTTCAAAAATCAGCAGGTTGTTTCAGTTTTATGAAAAAAAAGATTTGCTTGATCTCTTGACTTTTAATCTAATTGTTTTTTAAATTCTTCTTCTTCAATTAAATTATTTTAAATTTGTTTATAGTATTATTTTAAATTGTTTAGAAAATAAAATAATTTATTTTATATTTTAAGGCTCTTCATTATCATCATTTTTAAAGAAGACATTGAATTAATTTAGTTTATTTCCTTTTGCCTGCTTGTCCTTTTGGGGTTGCGGGGCAGCTGTCGAGTTGGGATCACCAAACATCCCGAAATCCTGCAACTAGCGGCAATTCCTATAGAAAAGAAGATAGGAGAATAAGATAGAAAATAAGGAAAACGAAGATAGAAAATACGAGAAGAAAATTTAAGAAAAAGAAGCGATGAAAGGATTTCTTCGTACAGGTCGAACGATAAATTTGCTGTTTCCAAAAATTTGTGATAAAAACCTACCGCTTTCTTTTTCTTAGTTGGGAGCAAAGCTGGAAGACAAAGCATCGCAAGATCTTTGAAAAAACACAAGAATTCTATTAGATTTTCCCGTGATTAAACTATTTTGTTTCTCAGATATGTTTCAGCAGGTTTCAATAAATAATCATATGACTTTACGACTGGACATAGCAATAAGTTTATGTTAGGGGCGTCCAGCTCGTGTCCTTCGGGCCACGTTTACCCCATTAAAGTTTTAAACACTTGCGTGGTATTTTTTGAATTGACGTAAACTAAATAGAGTAATCGTGTTTCAAAAAAATTTATATGTTTTCCTGATTTTGAAGGTAAATTCTTTTTTAATTTTTTAATACAGATCCTCTTATACAAAGTGAACAAAAAAAAGTCTTCACGTGTAAAATTCAATAGTGGTGATGTAATGTATTTGCTTGGCTCGCGTCAATTTTTGATAAATTAAAATTGCTTTTGGCTCAATAAAATTGGATTTGAGTAGTTTAAATGTCAGGCAATACGTCTTTACGTAGATTTGCTTGTTGCAATGATAAGAAATTATAGATTTGGTTTTAAAAAGCGAAATCATAGACAACAACGCCAAAAACAAAATTTATTTATGCTATGGAAATAAGAATAGAAACAAATGTGACTTTAAAAGATATTTTTTAGTCATTGAGCACTTTTGGCAGGTTGTATTTATAAAAAAAGTTTGATAACATTTTTACCTACACTACATCGCAAAAATGTTAAACTTAGATAATTAAAAGAGCGACAGTGTCAATACTTTTGATATAGCAATGCTAAAATAACCCACGGCTAAATTTGTTCGTATAACAAGCTTGCAATTATCTTTTTTATTTATTTATTTATTTATTTTATTTCTCTATTTATTGTCCTGACTCGCAGGAAAGCGTCGGAGGCGCTATACATAGGGCAGGCAATTACACCGATCTGCTTCTGAAGATGCCAAGATATTGCTGTCAGGTTGAAGTTTTTTATTTTGTTTTTTTTTAATTTATTACAGATATGAGTGAAATTTAGAACTACTTGCAAAACCGACAAGCAGGAAAAAGTGCCGAAAAGTGTCTTTTTCAAGAACACAATATAGTGGCACGAGTGGGTTTTGAATCGTGACTATGTTGACCACCAGCACGCCGCTTTAACCATTCGACCATACTGCAGACATTTTAGTCCGGCCTATATAAAGACTTTTCACCAAATATAATTTCGTGTTTTGATATGTTTAATTAAGCGTCAAAATTTTTTAAAGTATAGGAAATTGTATCGTAATAACCCAATGTGACCGGCCATGCACCAACAAACTTGAATTCGTCAGATGTCAACCCATGCATGCAAATTTTCTGCAAATGAAGTGGAATTCCATTCAAACTATTGCAGGAAACCAATTAAACAAAGGTCTTTTTGATTTTGGATTTTAAAAAATTTTAAATTTAAATCTCAAGGACTTTTTATCCGCTCACAGCTGAATAAAGTGATATTTTTCAAGTTTTTTTATTTACGTACTGTCTGCAAAAAAGCTAATTTACGACAAAACAAAAATAAGTGAGCTTGTGTTTGTTAAAAACAGAATAGCGTAAAAATTTTTGACCTATTTCTGAAGTGGGTTGAGAAAACTTCGCATAACAAATAAAATCCAGTTTTTCTATTGTAACTTAAACGTAACATTAAAGCAGTAAAGTCGTGGTGTTCTAATTTCAAATTTAACCTGTAAAGACTTTTGAGCGGTTTACTATTGTATAAACGTACTGGTAGAAAGAAAGAGATTAAATTCAATTTTTGGTACAAAAGATAAATTGTAAATCTTGTTAATGAAGGAAAGACTCGCGATTCCCAAATTCGCTCTTCGCTGAAAAGATGCTGACGTGTCCAACGATTCAACGTAATTCAATAGCTTTATCCATCCTCGAAGTACTGAACTTGTTTGAATAAGTTCAGCGAATCCCTCCAAGTTACAAACTACCCTTATTAAAATATGCGTACTCTATGACGTCGGATCCAAACAAAATATAATTGTAACTTATTTACAAAGGCGAGGAGCTTATTTTTTACCTGCGGTTCACACGCGCAGCTACTTAACACAATACAGCAAAAATAATGGTCAACTGACCATCCAGCAAATCACGGTCACCGTTCTATCGGCGAAATTATGGTCACACTTCTATGAGCGAAATTATGGTCAACGTTCTCTGAGCGAAATTATGGTCACGAAAATAATCTAATTTTTTTGTGGAAAAGCGATTTGCATTACGTAACAGATACATTTAAAAAATTTTTATTTATACAAGTAAGTCATGTTTTTAAAAGAAGCTTATTTACAATAAAGCGAAAATTTTTGAGCTGTCTTGTCGTTGTTTAGAACAAAATACTGAATTATACTGTGTATTGATCTACAGTATTTTTGTAGTAGGTTAAAAAAACTTTGCTTAACGAATGAAAATATATTTCAAATGTTGCAAATGTTGCACCTACTTACTTTGTATTTATTAAAAAAATGAAAACTTGTACACCGAATTAATGATTTATTAAATTTAAGCATTTTAAAAATCCTTATCACGAAATATCTTTTATAATTTTAGCTAGCTTTTTTGGTAACTCTACATTTATATAAAATTTTTGAATTTTTTTGAGCCTCCAATCAAAAAAAGACCATAATTTTGTTTCCTTGTTCAATTTAGTAGCCTTAAAAATAATAATTTTGGCATCAAGTCTTTATACTTCGTAAAGCTCAAAGCTTTTGATAACTTGCAAAAATGGCGGGTGTTTTCGCCATTATAAAAAAATTAAAATTTATAAATTTGATGATAAATTGGATAAGACAATGTTACTACGTGATTTGAATTACTAGTTAGAGTCAAGCTGATGTACTTCGTATCCAAGGACGTTTCACCAAATTTAATTTCGTGTTTTGAAATTTGGTTCTAGATAACCATCTAAACTTTTTGGAATTAAAAATAACAATAGCGAAATCACGGAAATAAAAATAAAGTTGGGTTTTAGCTTTGTTTTTATTTCCGTGATTTCGCTGTTGTTATTTTTAATTTAAGCTCTAACTTTGTTATCGAGCACTTTAGAAGAACTGATTCTCATACAGTGTTAAACTTTTTGGAACATAGGAAACCGTGTCATAATAATTCAGTGTGACCAGACACTCATAAATAAACTTGCATTCTTCAGATGTCAACCCATGCATGCATTTGTGCTGCAAATGAAGTGGAATTCCATTCAAACTATTGCAGGAAACCAATTAAACAAAGGTCTTTTTGATTTTGGATTTTAAAAAATTTTAAATTTAAATCTCAAGGACTTTTTATCCGCTCACAGCTGAATAAAGTGATATTTTTCAAGTTTTTTATTTACGTACTGTCTGCAAAAAAAGCTAATTTACGTCAAAGCAAGAATGAGTAAACTTGTCTTTGTTAGAAACAGAATAGCGGAAAAATTTTTGACCTATTTTTAAAATGAATTGAAAACACTTCACATAACAAATAAAATCCAGTTTTTCTATCTTAAATTTAGCCTACTTCTATTACTTTCATCAGTGCAATAAGACCAGTTAGAGCCAATGAAAGAGTCTATTGAATATGAAAACTTGTTTATGAATGAAAAAAATCTATTGTATGTGTATGAATGACAAAACTCGATGCTGGCTTAACAACATCACTGCCAGTATCTGATTCGGAAGTACACATCCTGGGTTAGTAAAAGGATAAACCCTCGGCCCCAGTCCTATTTGTGTCTGACCTAGAGTGGATGTCCTTTCAAACGACGACGAATTGAATTTTTCTTTCCTGCATTCCGATGTTTATCTTCTGACGAATGTCGGACGAAAAGTTTGGAAATGAGATTTTTATTGGCTATCTTTAAGTGTTTAGCTGATAATATTTAATTGAAACAAAATAAGACAGACTTGCTATTAAATCTTTCTTATAAGCTAGAATTATACAACTTTGTTCAGTTTGTTGTTGTAAATGGGAATTAATTATTTTTTTATTAAATATATCATGAAAATTACTAAAAACCTGGTAATCTACTGTAGATTTAAAAACCAAGAAAGTAACACAAATTATTCAACTTATTAAACAAAAATTAGCCGATAGCTTACGTTTTATGAAAAAAAGGATTTGTACCAAATTTTGCTTTTAATCGAAGCGCTTTTTAAATCATTCCTCTTCACTCAAATTATTAATATTTCAAATTTGTTTATATTGTTTTAAATTTAGCTTAATACTTTTAAAATATGAAAGAAATCATTTTATCTTATATTTAAAGTTTTAAGCTGAAAAAATTTAACTGCATTTAAACTTAGTTTTCATAGAACCGAATAAAGCTACCATTTTACTTTTACATGTACAATCTTCCATAAACAGCCTAAAAAAATTAAGCTAATGTACGTTAAAAAGCAGAAAATTTTGGCATATAAATGCAATAACAATCAGTAGTGGATATTGGGTGAGGCAAATGAGGCAGTCGCCTCAGGCCCCCCCTTTTTTTGGGGGCCCCCTCGAAAACAGCACATACAGTTTTGGATTCGCTGCAGATGTTTGTTCAGAAAACGATTCTGAGTGAAGACCTTTTTTTTTTTTTTTAGAGAACATCTTGATTTTGGGAGAAAAATAGGGAAATCAGAGATGAAATCAAAGTGAAGACCTTTTTTTTCAGAAAACACCTTGATTTTGGGAGAAAAATAGGCAAGCCCAGATCAGACCTCTTTTTTTTCTCAGACAACATCAATTTTTGAAAATTCTTGCCTCGGGCCCCTAAATTGGAATATCCACCACTGATAACAATCAATAGAAATGCAATAAAAAAATGATAAATATATCTTTGGCGTGTATGATTGTGGATTTTTGTGCTTTGTTTAAATAGAATTATGGGCGGCATCATTTGTATCAATAAGTTTTCCCTTGGGACCGCATAGTCATCTGAACTTGTTTGCGCAAAAGTATTGATATTAGTCATCTGCGCCTTTTAATGTAATTTCTGTAGAAACGAAAGTAGAAACAAAAAACTGGTCTGCAGAAATATTGAAATATTGTTTTTTAATTTGGCCGCAAAATATTGGTGAGTTTGTTTTTATAAAAATGTCGAATAATTGTAAAGTTAAATTATATTGCTCAGTGCAGAGTACTTTACAATTCGCAGCTTGAAATCTTAATGGTACAATCTTAAATTTTAACGTTGATCCCACATAATGTTTGACTGATTATGTGTTAATTCGTTATTTTTTAAGAAAACCGTTATATGTCAATTGATCGTTGCTGCATTGGAAAAAATTTATTGAATAAATTTTTGGTGGCCTACGATTTGTGGTGGATAACACGTTCTGATCCTCAACAGTAAAGGCCATTTCAGTTTTTATAATTCTGTGCGAGTGCCGTGTGGCGTGGTAGTGCACAATGATAGATTAGGATATACTTGCATTTTCTGATTTTGACAAAGCTACCTTATGTAATTATAGTAAAACATAAAGTTACACAAGTCGGATATTTGACATAACTTGCTTATTTTCTATTTGTCAATAATAAAAAACCTTTTTGACTTAAATTTTTGTTCGTACTTTTTGCAAAATTTGTAAACATAGATATTTACCAATCTACATTTTTCTTACCTTGCCCAGTGGAGTTCGCGCATTGGAGCTGCAGAGCTGCAGCACCCTAAATATCTGAGCAACAGTTGTGAATATTATCAGATATTATCAAAATTAATAATTATAACTTTTAAGCGTTGCTAACAATATTTACAACCGCTGCACAGATATTTAAGGTGCTGCAGCTCTACAGCTCCAATGCGCGACCGCCACTGATCTTGCCTTCAGTTTAGCACGATTGCTGTGTTTGCATAAAAACTTTGTCATGTCTTCTTAAAATTAAACAATTTACTGGATTTTTAAAAAAATTATGAAAGCAATATTTAATTTTTTTTGGTAATAATTTTTACAATTACGACCAAAAACATGCTTTGTTAGTCAGTTGGAATCAGAAACTTGCATTTTTTCCATGTCAAAGATGGATGCAAGCAAGCACGACACACGAATGCATGCACTGTGCATGTAAATTAAACTACGTGCAAAATGTTGCGGAAAATCATTTAAGTCATTGTCTTAGTCATACTTAAAATATTTTAATAGCTTAAATGAAATCCTTTCAACTTTTAATCTGCTCACAGCTGAACAAAATTAAAGATAAATTTACTTGCTTGAAGTCATGACGGCGCAAAGTTAATTTGCACCCTACACAAGCTTCAATTGTTTCGTTCTTTTTGACTTTAATTAATGAACAATAATTTAGGAATTATGAATTTTTTTCGTATTTGTAGCTTAAATCACTATTAAGTTGCTATAGTGCATAACAGTCTACAATTAAATAGAAGTTAAAATTTACACACTACTGGTACGTTTCATTTTGTGTTTTGACTTTGCAAATATTGTTCCGAATTCCGCCATGACAAACGCGGAAGCGTAATCAAATTCAATAGAAACCGCATTAAAGACACCAAGCTAATCCTAAATCATTTATACGTAGACCCTACAAATATTTTAATAAGTTTCATCTTTGATAGGTTGCACTCGACGCTATTCAGAAACACTGGAAGCCTAAGTAAAATTCGCAATACAATTGAAACATTTGTAACTTTGGCTAAAAGGTTTTGCAAAACCAGAACCTTCAGCACATCTTGAGATGTCATAGACCGTGAGAGTCTTTGAGCAATTGCTTTCGCTACTTTTAATAATAATTTGACTATCGTGAGCTTCTTGTTTTTGTTTGTTATGCTGATTAATACAAAAAAAATTAATGTAGCTCCAGATTGTTTAGCTTAATTTTTATCTCTGCTTTTGGTCTCCGGTCATCATCATCATTATCATCCTTTGGTAGCAAGCACCGAAGATTTTTTTCTGTAATTACTGTCAACATTAGCCTTAGATACTCAAAGTTTAGAAAATAAGCAATACACAATTAAAAATCATTATTCTTTTTAAAAAAATTTTGTCATGTAAAATTACATTAAAAGTTATGAGCTCTAACTCTCCACGAACGTCGGCTTCCGAAATTAATTGTCGCAATTTGTACCAGTAAGTTGCTAGCAGAGCAGCTGCTTTCAGTTATTCCCTATCTACCGTTGTTACGCTAAAATGTGCTATTTCTGTAAACTAGGATGAAAAGATAAATATACAACTCACAAGCTTGAAATAACTGCAATCAAATGTTTGTGTTGAGCTGAAATAATTTCAAAGTAGTAAAAACTTTTAATGAAATGTAGCGCTCATTCATAGAAAGAAAATTTTAAATTCTTTCTCAATTTTATAACTACAGTTCATTTTAAAATAAAATATTTAAACCCAAAAAAATGCTAAAATTTAAGATGCAAAGATAAGAAAAGTTTTATTCAAATAAAAAAATTATGAAACTGTCAAATTAGAAAAAATAAGTTATTTTACGTTTGCTGAAGTCTGCGCTCTAGGCAACTGCTTGGTTCTTGTAATGGGCTGCATATAGTCAATCCATTTGACAATGTGCACCAATAAAATTGACTTAAGAGTAAACAATGAGAGAATCTATTTCTATCCTTATTGCTCATAATTCATATATTATTTTTATTAGTTTTAATTTTTTTTAGTAAATAATTTTTCTCTTCTTAAAAAATGCTCCTAATGATTCCCCGAGCGAAGAAATTGCTAGTGATAATGAGCATATCGACAATGATGAGGAATCTGTTGCATTTGAAAAGTGAATTTAAAAATAAAATTTGCGAGCAGTTTTTGCTTTGCTTGTTCTGTACTGTCATAAATTTTTTTTTATAAGTACCTTAAATTCAAAACAATAAGTGTTTTTATACAAAACAAATTATAAAAGTGCTCATATAGCAAACAAGCAGCACTGGTTTTACACTGTCTGTTAGGTGATTTTATTTATGCGCACTGTGTTCAAAGGTGCAATGCATTCTTTTTATTATGATTTGTGCGCGTTCTAGGAAAGGGCGTATTTTGATCAAAGAAACACATCAAATGAACAAAAAGTCAGTTTAACAGCATATCTGTGGTTTACTTGATTATATGATATTGCCTTGCGAGTCCAAACAATAAATAAACTTATTTAATAAAACCAAATTGCATAATCGATTGATAATGCACTTCTTCACAAAGTACAACTATAGTAAATGATTCTGCCAAATATTTAGAAAATGTACCGTTGAAATTAAACCATTGTAAATGTTTTTTTATTAAGGTTGCAACACTTAAAAAAATGTTAATTTTCAGCATCTAAATGCGAAAACGCTAAATCAGTCAAAAATTGCAAGTTTTCTCTAAGTGTAGTTTTTGTACGTAAACTCTGATATTAATTAGCCTACTATTAGTCTAGCTAAAAATAAGAATTGGGTAATCAAAAAATAGCATTAACATAATATGATACAAAACACTTTGGTTCAGGTTAAGTATTTGTAAATACCAGAAATTCAGTTAATTGCATAGTTTATTAGCCAAGCTTTGAATACCATAAACCAAAACATGCGTTTATTTAAAACTGAAGACCAACAAAAAAACTATTTTCCTGAGTTTGAAGATAAAATTTTTTTAATATAAATTCTTTAATACACAGTGAACACCAAAACAAATCTTCATTTGCAAAATTTGTTTGTGGTGCTGTATTTACTTGGATCGCAGCAATTTTTGATAAATCAAATTGGATCTTGGCTCAATAAAGTTGAACGTCGCTATTTTATATAATCAGGATCTTTATGTGGATTTGTTTGACACAATAATAAGAAGTTATAAAAATGGTTGTAAAAAACAAAATTATTAACAACAATGCCAAAAACAAAAGTTATTTTTGCTATTGAAATAAAAATAGAAACAAATGTGGTGTTAAAAAAAATTTCTTGTTTATTGAAGACTCTTGGCAGGTTGTACATGAGTTGAAATTTGATAAAAATTTCACGTAAACTAGATTGTAAAAATGTTAAATTAGGTAATTAATAAAGGGACAGTATCAATACTTTTGATATAGCAATGCTAAAATAACTCATGGCTAAATTGATTGGTATAAAGTGCTTTCAATTATCTTCTTAAGTCTGGCCTATATAAAGACTTTTCATCTCGTATGTTTTGTGTTTTGAAATCTTACTTTAAATGAACACCTAAAATTTTATAAGCATAGGAATCCCTATTGCAATATAATCCAGTGTGACCAGCCACACATAAACAAACTTGCATTTTTTAGATATCAACCCATAAATGCAAAATTGCTGCAAAGTAACTTAATTTAAATTTAAAAAGCAGGAAACCATTTAAGCAATATTTGTCATGCTCTTAGTTCAAATTTAACCCAAAAACTATTGATCGGTTTACAACTGATAAAGTTATATTTTTACAATTTTCATTTATAAGTACTGTTTTTAAAAGAAATTAATTTACGATAAAGCAAAAACTCTTGAGATGTCTTGTTATTTAGAACAGAATAGCGTATTATATGTATATTGATCTATTTTCGAAGTTGGTTGAGAAAACTTCGCTTAAAAAAAAAACAAAAATATATTTCAACTATTGTAAGTTGAACTTAATCTATATGCTTTATATTTAATAAAAAAATGAAGATCTGTATAGTGAATTTATTAAATTTAAAATTTTCAAAACTGCTTACCACAAAATATTTTTTATGTTTGTTTCTAATTTTTTTGGTAACTATACATTTATTTATATCATACCAAATTTTTTAAGCCTATAACAAAAAAAAGATAATAAATTTTGTTTTTTGCTTTAATTTAGTAGCATGAAAATAATAATTATGATTTTAAATATTTAAACTTTGAAAAATCCAAAGTAATTAATAACTTTGCAAAAACTGCTGGTGTTTTTGCTATTATGAAAAAATTAGGATTTATAAATTTGATAATAAATTAGATAAGCTAAGTTACTACTTGATTTAAATTACTTATTAGAGTCAAGCCTATGTACTACCGGTATAAATACGTTTTACCAATCATAATTTTGTGTTTTGAAATTTGGTTCTAAATAACCACCTAAAATATTTGGAACATGGGAAACCTTATCATAATAATTCAGTGTGACCAGCCACTCATGAACCAACTTGCATTCTTCAGATGTTAACCCATGCGTGCAAATTTGCAGCAAAAAAAGTAGATTTCAATTCAAACTATTGCAGGAAACCAATTAAACAATAGTCGTCATGCTTTTAGATTTTCTAAAATTTTAAATTTAAATCCCAAGTACTTTTTATCTGCTCACAGCTAAATAAAGTCACATTTTTCAATTTGTTTATTTACGTACTGTCTCAAAAAGCTAATTTACGACAAAGCAAAAATGTGTAAACTTGTCTTTGATAAAAACAAAATAGCGTGAAAAATTTTTGGCTTATTTTTGAAGTGAGCTGAGAAAACTTCTCATAACAAATAACATCCAGTTTTTCTATCTTAAATTTAGCCAACTTCTATTGTTTTCATCAGCAACACTAATACCAGTTAGAGCCAATGAATGAATCTATTGCATTGTAAATAAAAATTTTCGAAATTTTTTATTACAAAGCATAATTTATTTTGTTATTTCATACTTCTTTTCACCTCTCCGCTCTTGAAGCTACGTTTATCAAATTTTTTCAACCCAATCTCTGTCAATGCAAAGAATTTCTTTACAGTTTAAAACTCATTCATTAACGCTCTTTTACTTTCACTTCTAATTGGTTGCCTCTCTTGACCAATCAGACGCATTCTCATTTTCTTTTCTTTTCTGTTCCTGATTGGCTGCCTATTTTAACCAATCAGTCTCCTATATGAGCACGATCGGATTGCTCTCGATTCATTCTGACGATTCCTCCCGATGAGTGTCAAATGAAAAGTATTTGCTTAATAAATTATTGCATTTTTTTTCATTTTTCATCCCAAAATTACTAGGATGTTTTGCATAACGCTAAAAAGTATTCAGCTTTTTACATAAACTTAACAAAGGTTTGTCAATGTATCGTTTGATAATGCTTTTTAAGACAAGAGCATCAAACACGTCACAAACACTGCAATCCTTGAATAATTTACCAGAGAATCGAATACAAAGAGACTTTTTAACTCAATCAAACATTCCAATAAAAAAACTGTGAATTAAAGCTACACAAGATCACACAGCTTGGTGTTTTGTGATGTCACATTCCACCTAAACTAAGAATCAAACTCACGAACACCGCTTCGCAACTCATCAAAAAATTTAACCACTTTGCTATGAATCAAATCCACATACATCTGTCCATCTAGTTTTCTAAAATGTAATCACCTTTCTAAGAATCAAACCCGTCACAACCGAAATTTGTTGATCTCGCCTTCTTCATTACGCACCGCTGCGCGGAACGTGACGTGATTGTTACCAGGAAGTAGGGAGGATTAAATTGCCACTATACACTACTAGCTTAAATTGATTGAGAAAGAAAATAATTGAAGTTAAGTTATGTGCAAGGTTTGTGATTTTATATTTTTATTTTGTCTGGTTACGTTCAATTCTACAAAAATTAAAAATTACTGCTCATGACTGTTTTGAATTGTAGCGATTTCATGCTCAAAATAAAACGTAAAACGCTTCAAGATAGTGAATTAAAAATCAATCACTTCAAACAACATAGTTAAGCGTTAAATATAGCCATCATACCAATTAAAAACTTGAGTTATAGAATGAGACACCATCTAAATTTCTAAACTAAATATTAATTGTAAATAAAAATAAATATGAACGAATGAAAATGCTTCAAGATAGTGGATTAACAATGAGTCCTTCAAACAATACTTTTCAAGCGTTAGATATCGTTATGACCACGACTAAAAACTTTAGTTGATAGAATAAAACCCTATCTTAAATTTACAAAATAAATATTGATTGTAAATAAAATTGAATAAATGAAAACGCTTCAAGATAATGAATTAACAATGAATCTTTTAAAGAATACTTTTCAAGCGTTAGATATCGTCATGACCACGACTAAAAACTTTAGTTGATAGAATAAGACGCTATCTTAAATTTACAAAATAAATATTAATTGTAAATAAAATTGAATAAATGAAAACGCTTCAAGATAGTGGATTAACAATGAATCTTTTAAACAATACTTTTCAAGCGTTAGACATTGCCATAACCATGACTAAAAACTTTAGTTGAGAGAATAAGACGCTATCTTAAATTTATAAAATAAATATTAATTGTAAATAAAATTGAATAAATGAAAACGCTTCAAGATAGTGAATTAACAATGAATCCTTCAAACAATACTTTTTAAGCGTTAGATATCGTCATGACCATGACTAAAAACTTTAGTTGAAAGAATAAAACGCCATATTAGTTTGGTAAACAAGGTTTTTATTCTGAAAGTTTGTTTTTTTTTAAATTAATTTATGTTTAGACGCTGTTGCTTGGAAACTTTTTCAACAATCTATACAGGGTGGGGCAAAAATCCTGTTACAAAATTTTGTGTCAATTTTGGTATTAATAAATTTAACTAAAAAGCTAAACTCGTTTTATCAATTTATTTAAATATATATCTAGTTCTTGTTTTTCAGAAAGGTTTTAAGTATACACTGCGCAATGTTGCTAGAATTAAAAAGAAAATTCATTATTGAGCACCACAAAAAAGGATTTCACCCCCCCCCCCCTGAAATTTTTAAACTACAAAAATAAATTGAAATCAACCGAATGCTGATCAAACGAACAATTGATAGATTTGGAGAAATATTCTCAATCACAGACAGACCTCGATCAGGACGCCCTCGCAGCTCAAGAACACTTAATCTGATTAAAAGTGTAAAAGAAAAATCAGGCGTAATCCGAGGAGATCGGTGAGAAAAATGGCAAAGGAATCAAAAATATCACCAAGAACTATGCGCAGAATTTGCCACGATCATCTTAAGATGTCACCCTACATGCTGCAAAAGAGACAGCTCATTTCGGGGGCCATAATTGAAAAGAGACTTGCCAAAAGCAAACTATTGTTGAAACGACTCAAAAATGGCACGTTGAAAATCTTATCTTTACTGCTGAGAAGTTATTCACTGTGCAACAGGAGCACAATCACCAAAATGACCGAGTTTTGGCAAAAGCCTTAGATTCAATCCCTGCCAATACAAGGAAATTCTTCAGAACACAAAAACCTGCTTCAGTGATGGTGTGGACAGCAATTTCTGAAAAGGGGAAATACCCTCTGGTTTTTGTAAACTCGAGGGTTAAAATTAACAAAGAACTGTGCATAAAGGATATTTTAGAGGGGGCTTTAATATCATGGTGCAAATCTCTATATGGTGAAGACAATTGATTACAAGATGGAGTAACTACTGCAACAAGATGGAGCAACAAGTCCACAGCTCGGGTGACTCAAGCGTGGTGTAAAAACAATTTCTCTTTACTAATCCAAGCCCCGCTTGGATTAGTAAAGAGAAATGGCCTCCGTCTTCACCTCTAGACTATTCTTTATGATGAATTCTTAAGAGGGAAGCCTGCTCTGAACCCAGCTCTAGTACCAAAGCTCTGAAGTTAAAATTGATGAAAACACGGGAGAAAATCCCAATGGAAATAGTGCGTGCCTCCATCGATGATTTCTCTAGAAGACTACGCGCTGTAGTAAAGGCTAAAGAAAAGCATTTTAAATAAAATTTCTGTGAAATTGTTTGTTGGAATGAGATTTGAATGTTTGCAAATTTAAATATTAAAATAAAAGCTTTTTTCAAAATATATTTGTATTTTATCTTGTAGCAGTATTTGCCCCACCCTGTAAATACTTTCCTTTGCTAAGTAGAACAAAATTTGATTAAAATGAGCAACTTATAGTTGTTTCTGAATCTTAGTTTAAAAATTAGCGCTCATGATAAAGCTTGGAAAGGTTATTTATTTTGAAATTTCATTTAATATTTATGCTATTTCATTTTATTGATTGTAAATAAAATTGAATAAATATTTGATTTATGACATTATTTGTGATATTTAGATTTATGGCATTATTTGTGATATTCTTTTTGACTAAAACTTAATCTTTACGTTATTTTTTCAAAACTTAATTTGAAATTTTAATAGGCACTAAAAAACATTTAAAATAGCAAGATAAAAATAGAAAGTACTTATAATAACCTACAAAATAATGCCATAAAAATTTTAAAGAAATACGATATTGAAAAACATCTTTTTTACACATTTTAGTTGATTCCAGCGTTAAAGTAAATGCGTAATTTAATATCGAAAAATAGCTCGTCACAGCTTTAGAAAGCAAAAAAAAATATACAAGTAAACAATTTGCTTTAAGCAATTTTCAATTAAATTTCAACACAAGCGCAGATAAAAAAAAGCAGAACTTATGATATTGGATAATTTTTTGTAAGTGTATAACCCTTATTTGTGGCCAGCATTAACCTCAATTATTTGCGTAGAATTTGAGACTTCTATGCCAAAAAAAACTACAATTTTTTTAACTCCAAATTTATCTTCCTGACTCGCAGGAAAGTGACGGGGCACTAACACATAGGGCAAGCAATTTCCCCGACCTGCTTCCAGAGATGCCAAGATATTGCTGTTTGCTTGAAATTTTTATTTTGATTTTTAGTTTTATTGAAATATGACTGAAATTTACTACTACTAAACAAAATCACCAAGCAGGGAAAAGTGTCGTTAAGTGTCTTTCCCTAGGACACAACGGACTGGCGCGAAGAGATTTTGAACCAAAACCATGTAGATTACAATCACGACGCTCTAACCACTTAACCACGCTGCCGACAATTAATGCAACGTTTCATCCCCTACTGTCTAAACATTTTTATATTTTTTTGCAAAATAAGTGAAATATCTGGTATATGATTATTATACCTGCAGTCAGAAATGCAACTTTTTTAAGTAAATACAATCAAGTTTATTCAGAGTTTTTCTCAGACTAAATTCTCCTTTCCCCAAGATTTTCTCGCGGATGCTTTCAGTTAGGTAATTAATAAAGCGACAGAGTCAATACTTTTGATATACCAATACTAAAACAACTAATGGGAAAATTTGTTGATATGACAAGCTTGCAATTATCTTTTTTATTTTAGCTTATCTTATTTTAGCTTACAATTGTTTATTTATTTTATTTTCATATTTATCCTCCTGACTCACAGGAAACCGTCGGAGGCGCTATACATAGGGCAAGCAAATATCCCGACCTGCTTCTGGAGGTGTAAAGGTATTGCCGTTCGGTTGAAATTTTTTATTTTGGATTTTTAGTTTATTACAGATATGAGTGAAAGCTAGAACTATTTGTCAAAACCGAGAAGCAGGGAAAAGTGCCGTAAAGTGTCTTTTCCAAGAACACAATATAAAATGGCACGAGTGGGTTTTGAATCGTGACTATGTTGACCACCAGCACGCCGCTTTAACAATTTGACCATGTTGCCGACATTTTAGTCTGGGCTATATAAAGACTTTTTACAATATGAATAAATTATTAAACACCAAAATTTTTTAGAGTATAAGAAACCCTATCGTAATAATCCAGTGTGACCGGCCATACATGGATAAACTTGCGTTCTTCAGATGTCAACCCATGCTTGCAAAATTGCGCTGCAAATAAAATAAATTAATTCATATTGTGTTTTCGCCGGGTAAGTAGCGTCATTCTTTTTTAAGATTTGTCCTAAAGCCCTTTTCCGAAGTCACAAACAAATGACCAGGCAGGCTGATCATCGACCTTGCGTCCTTCAACTCGCAAGTCAAAATTTTAACTCAATGAGTTATTCCAACCACGTATGTAACAAACCTTATAGTTTCTAAAATTTATATTGTAATAGACTAAAACAAAATACAAAAATATATAATATAAAAAAATATATAAATATATAAATACAAAAATAAAGAGACAAAAATATACAATTATTTTATTAGTCAGCTCTATTTAAAGCAAGTCCACATTTGTGCATGGACAAATAGAATCGTCCAACACTATTCCGCAGGCAAATAAGCTTAACCCAAGCTGTTCGAGGCAAATTTATTTAAATAAGCTTAGTATTAGTCATGGATGAGAAGGACACAGCCTGTATGTACTCTCAAATTACTCCATGTTCCATGTATGAATCATTCACGGGCAAAGCGGATGCTTATTTTGGCATGTATAACCGAAAAAATAAGTTTTGCAAGCCTAAAACCTTAAGATGAGTTTTGTATCTGTTTTACGCGACATTCCAGCAGAAAAAGCAAATCATAAAAAACTACTTTGTAAATTTAAATTAATCAAAATACCATAAGTCAGATTTACTTCTGTGTAATTCGCTTGGATGTTATTTTTCCTCAGTAATTGATATTTTACTTATTTTTTGTCTTTATATTAATTGTGCTTGCTCAGTTAGTTGTTTGTCTGCCATAAGTACACTTTTAAAATAATCTCTACCGCAATTAAAAGAAAAAAGCTTAAGTTTTGAAAATACTAAATGCCAAGCAATGACACAAGATATAGCAATTTTAAAAAAATCCAAATATCTTTTTTCTGCTTTTGAGTTTATTTAAGCTTTTTTGTTAAAGTGAATAGTCGATAAGACACCCAAGTCCACAGAAACTTCCAAAACAGCTTTCTAATTTTGTCTCTATTGGCCAAAAACGCACTGGGCCTTTTTCTCGGGAGTGCTCATTTTAAGAAATTCAAGAATCTGCATAAAAACAAAAAATAAGTGAATAATTATATAAATACAGCGAAAAAACAAAAATGCAAAAAAAGCATAATTAGATAAAAACTCAAAATGTTTGTCTTTTCTTTTGAACAAACTGTACTAAAATAACGTCAAAAATGGATTTATGACAAAGTTTTGAAATTTTTGTGGTATTTTTTGGACACCCTGTACTAGTAAAAACTTTAACGTGACTATGTATCAATATCAATAAAGACATTTTACTTAAACGTCCATTCGTTTTTGTTTCTTTGTTTTTTATTTATAAACATGAATATTGACCAATTTATATATTTCTTAACTTGACATCGGTTCAACATGATTGCTGTGTTTGCATAAAAAATGCTTCCTAAAATAAAACAATTTACTAGATTTTAAAAGTATTACATATCCAATTGAAGCTATATTTATATGCAAGCAGTCAGTCCGGCCCAAAGTTATTTTGCATTCTAGATAAGTTTCAATTGTTTCGTTACATTGCACAGCATTTAACTTTAATTAATAAACAATAATTTATAAATTATAAATCTTTTTGTATCGTAGCTTAAATCACTACTAAATTGCTAAAGTACATAACAGACTACAATTAAATACTGGTTAAAATTTACATACTACTGGTACCTCACATTTTTGTGCTTTTTCCTTTGTAAATTGTGACGGAGTCGCAAATCTGCCTCGTCCTCGTCCAGCTCCTCACAAACGCGCCTCACGACCAGCACCGAACTTTGCGGTTTTGTTTTATTAAACAAAACAATGATTGAGACGCTAGTCGGAAAGCAGTTTTTTTACAAAAAATTATTACATAAATTAACTTTAGCGCGAAAACACATCCACATGCCTATTCACTTACAGACGATGTTGGGCGGAGGAGCAAATTAAAATATCGATAAGATTACCAAACTGCTACCAAATCTATAATTAAATCTGCAATTAAAGTTTAATCTCTCTTCAATCACTAAGCTTATCTCAGCAGTCCCAAAAGAAAAAACTATTGTCCCAATACAAAGTGACAAGTAACACTTATATACAACGTGGCATTACTTGATGCCAAATAGTCGCCCGAGAATGCACTAAAAAGCAGGGCAAGAACAAAAGGTGGTTTGATTTGAAACCCGTAGCCAATTACCAATGCGGCAAACATTTACGCGTACGACGTAACACAAATATTGTTTTCAATTCCGCAAGTCAAGCGCGGAAGCGTTACCAGGCTCCATAAATACTGTAATTAAGCTGCCAAGTCAATCCTGAAGCATTGTAGGCTAGAACCTACAAACGTTTTGATAAGCTTCATCTTTGATAGGTTTTGCTTGACGCTATTTAGGAACACTGGATGCCTACATGAATTCAAATGCAATTGAATCATTTGTAACAATGGCTCAAAGGTTTTGCGGAACCAGCAACGTCAGCACATTTTGAGATGTCATTGACCGTGAGAGTCTTCTGGCTATTGCTTTCGCTACTTTCCATAATAATTTGACTATTGTGAGCTTCTTGCTCCTAATTGCTATGGTGATTGCTACAAATAAATTAATGTAGCTCCAAATTTTTTAGTTTATTTTTATTTCTGTTTTTCGGTTTTGTTATTGAGCACCCGAAGATCCTTTTTGCAAATATTGTCAGCATCAGACTTAGACATTTGAATTCTAGAATAAAAACAAGAAACAATTAAAAATTATTGTTCTTTCAAAGAAATTTTTGTTACTTGAAATTTGTAAGCCCGAACTCAATCCATAAATGAGTTTTGATTTAGAATTAAGGTTTGTAATCCGTACCAGTAAGTTGCTACCAGAGAAGGTACATTCAGTTATTTCCTATCTACAGTTGTTATGCTAAAAAGTACTATTTCTGTAAACTAGGATAAAAAGATAAATGTACAACTCACAAGCTGAAATAACTGCAATCAAATGTTGTGTGTTGAGCTGAAATAATTTCAAAGTAGTAAAAACTTTTCACGAAATGTAGCGCTCATTCATAGAAAGAAAATTTTTAATTTTTCCTCAACTTTATAACTGCAGTTCTTTCTAAAATAAATTATTTAAACCCAGAAAAATACTAAAATTTAAGATGCAAAGATAAGAAAAGTAGTATTCGAATAAAAAAATTACAAAACTGTCAAATTAGAAAAAACAAGTTATTATGCGTTTCCTGAAGTCTGCGCTCTGAACAACCGCTCTGGGCAACTTCTAAAGTTCTTCTAATAGGCCTGCATATGGTCAATCTATTCAACGATGTGCACCAATAAAATTGACTTAAAAGTAAACAAAGAGAGAGTCTATTTTGAACTAATCTTATTGCTTATAATTTTTTTTAATTCATATATTATTTTTATTAGTTTTAATTTTTTTTAGTAAATAATTTTTTGTTTTACTATTTTTTTCACCGACTTATTCAGTGAAAAATGGATAATTGGCAACTAAAATAATTTAGAATTTAAAAAAAAATCTTAAATTAAAGACCTTTTAAGTTTTGATCCAAATTATTCATTCAAAAACTAGCCACAATTTTTTTTTAGTTTTTAGGTAAACATTTTATATCCAACAACAAAAATATGCGTCAGACCCCTTCGTCCATGTTCAAAAATACCAAAAGTTTTTTTTTGTCATTTATTTTACATAATTCTTATCTCATATATATAGCTTATTACTTTTCCACTCTACAAGCATCATTTAGGATTTTTTTTGAAATTGGCTCTAGTGCCGAACTGACACGTAAAAACTTTGATATATTTGAGGCTACCATGACTCATAATATAATAAAAAAATTACTTTGGAGATGCTAAATCAAAAAATCAGCACAAGTACGTAAAAGAGAAAAAAGTGGGTAAGTTAAGGATTACTTGTTTTTGGAGAAATATAAACAAAAAAAGATATTTAGTATTACCAAATACGGTTGAATTCAAGTAAAGTAAATTACGGATTAATGAGACAATTTAAAATAGGACTTTGCTGAATCAAAATTTTGCTTAGACTCGTAACTTTTGCAAAAAAATTTTTTTTTTAAATTCTTAGTTAAAAAAACTTGTTTAGTATCAATCGGACAGCAACATCTTGAAATTTCCGAAAGTAGGTTTGAGTAATTGCTCCAATTTTAACCTTAACTTTAACTTTAAGTCAGCGTTTCTCAAACCTTTCTTTCTGCGACCCAAAATCGCTAAAAACAACGATTTGCAAAGATGGCTGCGACCCAAATAAATTTGAGTGAGCGTAGTGAAAACGTAGTGATCTTTAAAAAAAGACCTTCACCTTGAAACTGATTCTGCTTTCTTGATTTTTGCCTCAAAAACATAGTGAAGGTCTTCACCTTGAATCTGACTCTGATTTCTTGAGTTTCGTCTTAAAATTGTAATGATATCTTAAGTAGTGTCTTCACTTTTGAAATCTTGTGTGCACAGATCTTTTTCTTTTGCGTACGGTAATTTACAAGCCTTTGCGACCCTTGGTTTGAGAAAAGCTGCTTTAAGTAAATGAAATTTTCTTTTTATTTTTTCAACGTTTTTTTAATTTATTCCAAAGCATAAAATGAAACATTTTTGCTTGGTTGTACGACTTAATTCCTCAATATCCAATTTCAGTAAACTTAATCAACTGCTTTGCAACAAAATATCCATGTTACTGCTGATTTGATGATTTGCAATTTTATTAGCAGAAATATTATGTAAATACATTCCCGAAGCAAATTGTAAACAAATCTTTAAAGGTGTGTTGAATAAGGCGCAGCTGCCAATGTTGATAATTAGCAATACGTTTGTTTTTTCATTTAATCTCTATATTTAACTTCCTAACTCGCAAAAAGCGTCGAAGGCGCTTTACATAAGGCAAACAATTACAATTGTTTAGTGAAATACACAGCTTTCAGCTTCTATGTCATTTTCCTTTTTAAATCGCTTACTATAGGAAGCTACGTCAATCATCGGATTCTAGAATTATCAAAAACTCCTACGTGAGATCGTTTCATTTAGCTCCTAAGCTTTTCAGCATTTTCTTTTTTTGTCTTACTTGTTGCAGCACTTTCATAATTACCCATTATTTTTCAGGAAAAACTCATTTTCATGACTTCGTATTTTCTTTACATCACATTTGGTAATCATTTTGTAAAAACTTGGTTTTTGCTGCAAACCGAACGCTGTTGTATAGCCACTCGAGCCGTACATAAATTTTTTTAAATATTTTATAAGCTTAAAAACATCTAAATGCATTTTTGCTTTGTATTTATTGTACTAGCAATCTAAATAGCTCGGAAATATCGTGTTATACATTTTTCTTTGGAAAACTAACAATTTACAACAAAGACGCTTAAGATTATTTTCTCTGCATAATACCATATTTCTTCGAATAGAATGCGCGCATTTTATATTTTTTTACCGCGAATTTGTGCGCGATAAACATTTTAAAAAAGAGCGCATTTTATTTTTTGATAACAACTTTCGGCCAACTTTAAACGTATCGTACTCTATTTAAAAGTAGCTTCGATCATGATTATTTTCATTTTATCTCTATATTTATTCTCCTGACTCGCAGGAAAGCGACGGAGGCGTTATACATAAGGTTAGCAATTACCCCGACCTACTTCCGGAGATGCCAAAATATAGCTGTCCGCTTGTAATTTTTTTATTTTGGTTTTTAGTTTTATAGAGATATGACTGAAATTTTGAAATGCTTGCCAAGAACGCCAAGCAAGGAAAGTGCCGTAAAGTGTTTCCCAAGAACACAATCAAATAGCGGAAGTGGATTTTGAATCGTGACCATGGTGATCACAAGCACAAAACTTTAACCACTCGACCACGCTACCGACTGTCTATCAGATCAGAGACGCTTACGATAATTATATTTTTACAAAAGCTGCACACATGAAAATGACTTTCTTTTGACCGCTATACAGTGCTTGCTTTTTGGTCAGCATTCACCACAAAATAATAAGAAAGTTGTTTTTTATTAAATCTTTAAAGCCTCTGCTCTCTCATTGAAAGCAATTTGTTTAAAAATAAAAACTAGCACAATTCTGTTGTGTGTGAGCATGAGATAGGCTCACCCATTGGTACCATAAAAGGTCCAACCCTTTTTGTTGATCGATTGTACCATGGACTCCTAAATAATAGAACCTGGACTGGAAACGGAATTGAAAATCGCAGAGCGCGTGTACAAAGGTAGGCCAGTTGTAAAAAGCTAAAAAATTAGTTCGATTTTTTAGAAACTATTCACTGTTAAGTTATTAAACTTAGAAGTATGGCTTGCAAAATATAATGAACAATAGATTTATGATAAATGTGAAAAGAATGCTGGAAAAAAATCAGTGTAGGTTTATTAGAAAAAGATTAATGACTAAGGAAAATATGTAAGAATCACAAATATTGCACACATTAATTTACAAATACTAGCAAAATTTATATTCTACTTCTGGTATTCAGGTAAAATTTTTTATCAGTTAATAATGTAGGCAACTTACGAATGAACAGCTATTTTCTATTTGTTGTGTATTTTTTCACAGAATCAAGCTTGATCATTGCATAGTTTAACAATGGCATTATAATTTATTCACTATTATTTTTGTGACATTAGTAAAAACAATAAAAGAAGTAATACATTTTTTTATTTTTTAATTTATATGCAACAACATTTATGTCTTATCTATCTGCTACTTCAATTGAATGTTACTACTGAATAAATTATTGAATTTAATACAATTAGTACATTTATTATTGAAGCACATAATTGCATTTTAAAGTTTAGTGTTTTTCTACTTTATTTTTTGATTATCTTATTTTAAAAGTGTATTTAAAGGTTATTATTTTTTGGTTATCTTATTTAAATTTAAGGAAAAGGCATTTTTTTAACCTTTTAATTACCTTTTTTTGCATAGAAAAATATTTATTTAAAAAATGGTTTATAAATGTGCTGCCATTGATTGCAAATCTGGATACTCTTCAGAAGAAAAAAAGTTAAATGTTACATATCATTCATTCCCTTTAAAAAATGAAGAACTTTTATGTAATTGGTTAAAAAACATAGCTAGGAAAAATTTTAAACCCTCAAAATACTCAAAGTTGTGCTCACTCCATTTTAAAGCAGATGATTTTATTAAAGTTTCTCATGATTCAAACCAAAGACGCAAAAGAAAAAGAGATAGTGAGCACTTATGTTATAGAAGACTAAAACCTGGTGCTGTTCCTTCAATTTTCAAAAATATTCCTTTGTATTATACAAATAAAGATATACCTTTAAGAAGCGGTAATGCTCTTTCAAAAACTAGGCATGATAATGAATCAGCAATACTGCAAAAACAGTGTGAAAATTTTTTGCAGTCTGACAATTTAAAAAATTTTGATGATTTGTTAGAAAAACTTTCATGCACAGTTTTGTCTCCACAGTTTGTTTTATATAAATCAGAAGCAGGAATTTCTTTAATATATTTGTCTATTGAACAACCATTCTCAATTTTGTTTTCCATAAACATTGATAAAGATCTGCATGTGCAAATCTATCATGAAAAAAAACTTATTCCTCCTTCTTGTTACCATCACATTTTGTCTTCTGAGAAAGTAACACTATTTTCTGAAGTAGAAAATTTAATAGCCTTTGCAAAAAATTTAGACCAAAACATCACAACATTAATGGAAACAATTAAAGCAAAATTATTAAATCTAATAGAAAAATACATTGATTTGTGCCAGGATGACTATAAAAAAAAACCATTGAATTTTATATTGGAGCAATTGAAATTACTTTTTATTACTAAAAAACAACGTCGCTATTCAGTAGAAATGTTGGTCATGTCTTACATAATGCATGCAACCAGTTCTAAGGCATATGAAAGGCTATGTCAAGAGCAAATTATTATATTACCTTCAGTGAAAACGTTGAGAAAAATAACAATGAATCTAGACCAAAGAACTGGACTTGATGATTCTGATTATCTTAATATAAGATTTTCAAAGTTAAACTTTTGTGACAAAAATGTTCTCTTGATGATTGATGAAATATATCTTTCAAAACGTGTCGAATCAAGTGGAGGACAGGTTTTTGGCTTGACTGAAAGTTGTGCTGTAGCTGCCACAGCTTTGTGTTTCATGATTAAGTCTTTATCTAGTGGCTATCAAGATATGGTAGGAATTTACCCAATTAAAAATTTAAAAGCTGAAACACAAAAAGCTTGTTTTGATAAAGTTATGCTACTTGTTCATGAAATTGGATTTAATGTTATTGGAATCTGTGTTGACAATGCTTCTGCAAATAGAAAGTTTTTCAAAGATTTTCTTTGTAATGGTGCATGGAAAGCATCCATTCCAAACAAGTATACAGATGGAAAAATCTTTTTAATATTTGACCCTACTCACATAATTAAGAATATATATAATAACTTAATTAAGAATATATATAATAACTTATATAATAATTTAGTGAACAGAAGAGTGTTTGAAATGCCTTGTATGACTCCCATACTTGATACTCCACTTACAGCCAGTTTTGCAGATATAGAGAAAGTTTACAATCTTGAATGCCAATAACCTTTAAGGATTGCCCATCGTCTAACAGAAACAGTTTTAAAACCCAATAGTATAGAAAAAGTTAATGTTAAACTTGCTCTGGCTGTGTTTCATGAGTCAACTGTGATTGGATTAAAGGAATATGGATTTCATGAAACTGCTTCTGCTATTGATTTGTTTTTGAAGCTGTGGAATATTTTAAATGTTTCAACATCAGAAATTGGAAAGCATAAACGGGATATTTCTCGTGACCCAGTTCGATCCACTGCTGATTGGAAGTTGAAATTTTTGACGGACTTTGGCCATTATGTTAGTTTTTGGAAAAATTCAAATTTAAGTATGTTTTGCAAACTTTTTTTGTTTAAAAATATAAAACAGATTTCATACCTATATCTGATATGTTAATTTTCAAGAGTAGTGTCATAACGTAAGTTTTTAATTGAAACAAAATTATTAGATCAGCTGCTTGCAATTTATTGTATTCACATCCGACTGGCTGTTTGCAAAATCTTTGTATTACTTAATGATCTTTCTGTGATTTTCTTTGTTACAATGTTTTCATTGTTATGTTTATATGGGTATTTTCTTAATATCTTTTTTTTTTTCTATTCAGCAACCTGGATTAACTGAACACACTTCCCGTGCTTTGCATCAAACATGTGAAGCAATAACGCAGATGTCAAAATACTTGTTGGAAAACTGTGGCTTCAATTATGTGCTGTTGGGAAAAATTCAATCAGATATGATTGAACAAAGATTCAGCCGAATTCGTCAACTCAGTGGAGCAAATTATTATATTTCTATGAGACAACTTCAAGAAAGTGACAGGAAAATCCGCTCAATCTCGTTGTTGAAATATTCGCAAATATCTATCGCTGAGATTGATATCATAGTCAAAACGAAATGCACTAGTAACAATAAATTAATGGCCACAGCAAAAGCCTTGCAAGCTGAGCTACTATTTAATATATTGCCGACAGAAAATGATGCAGCTGTTATATTTTATGTTACCGGATACTGTTGCAAATCACTGGTTAAATCAACAAGATGCGTTGAATGCAAAACAGCTACTGTTGCAACCATAGTTGAATATGTTCCTCCTTTAACAACAACTATGCATGAGTATGCAAACAAATTTTTTGATGGCATAAATCGTGGGGGTCTTTGGAAACCAACAACCGAGTTATATGAAATTGGTTGTCTTTGTTGGAAGGTTTTTGCTGAACTTTGCAATAGTGACTTGAAAAAGTCATTTTTAAGTGCCGAAAATCAGCAGGAAATTTTTAAAGAAATTGTAAACATATCTTATTTTAATGATGATGTTGCTTTTCGGTCGCTTCCAGTATTGTGTAGCAACGGGCACAATATTGTAGAAGGAGTGTCAATACGTTTCTACAATTGCATGTGCAAAAATTTAATTCGCCAATTAACGGAAAAGGGGCGTAGAGGTACTAGTGCCAAAATTAGAAAACTTAATAGTAATTAAACTGTAAATACTCCCAGTTAAAATTATTGATTTTTGCAAATATTATTACTAGTTTTTTTTAGATAACGTCTAGCTAGCGTAAAAATAATAATTCGTTTGTTGTTGTCCGGATTTAAACATTTAGTAATGTTATTGTTTTTTATAAACCATTTAAACTCGTCAAGCTTCTAAAATTTGCCGAAATTCATTAATGTTTTGCTTTTTTTAAGTTTAGGTTTGTGTTACTTTGTATCACATCCTGAAGTATATTTTTGTTAAAGCTACTGTTACATAAACCACCTTAAAACGTTGCAAATGAACTGTAAATTGCAGTCCAGTTACTTGTAAAATATTGTTACATAGTTTTTTCATTCTTCTGTTTTGGTCTTTCATTTTGTAGTACTTGTGTACATATCAAACGTACTTTATGATTGATCTTAGTTACCTACAAGCTTTCTACAAGCTTCTCCCAAAACCAAGCTTGTCACAACGTTTATGCGTTCGATAATAGTTTTTACTTTACTCATGTATGCATTTTATTTTTTCATATATATTTTTATCTAATTGTTTATTACATATTTTTGTTATTCTAATTTAGAAGTTGATGTTATTCTACTGTTTGTTTTTCAATATAGCCTTTTAGTTTGATTGTAGCTTTTTAAATCATGCTTATACCAAATCAGAGAAATTGTCGCTAGACTAAGATGATGTTTATCATAGAATCTCATTCGTACTAAATTCAAGTCGACTAAAAAAGAACATTTTTGGTTCAACTAGGCTGTGGGCCGACCCAAACGTTTCCGCTGCAAATATCAATCAAGTAAAGCTTTAATTTAACCAATTTATGCTTTTAAAAAAAGCATCAATATTTTTTTTCTAAAAAGACAATTTTACTGCAATGGCCTACTTTTGTACACTCGTAATTTCTCGTTTCCAGTCCAGGTCCTATTATTTAGGAGTCCATGATTGTACTTAACTAAGACATTACTGATCCGCAAACAACGACACAACTTGATTTTTTCAATGTATTTCAAGTCATTTTTTTCTCACTTTATGACAACTAGTTTCAAAAAGGTGAATTTGTTTACATATTCAGTGGAAAAATAAAAGCGTCCAGTCAGCTGCCACTAATCGAATGGGCTGTGCGAGCATGGAAATAACTATCTACAGAACTTTAATTATTTCATTTGACTTTTGCGGAATTACAACTGATGATCCGGAAAAAATCCTCTTTTTAAAAAATGCTCCTAATGATTCCCCGACCGAAGAAATTGCTAATGATAATGAGTTTAGCAACAATGATAAGGAATCTGTTGCATTTGAAAAGTGAATTTAAAAATAAAATTTGCGAGCAGTTTTTGCTTTGCTTGTTCTGTACTGTCATAAATTTTTTTTTATAAGTACCTTAAATTCAAAACAATAAGTGTTTTTATACAAAACAAATTATAAAAGTGCTCATATAGCAAACAAGCAGCACTGGTTTTACACTGTCTGTTAGGTGATTTTATTTATGCGCACTGTGTTCAAAGGTGCAATGCATTCTTTTTATTATGATTTGTGCGCGTTCTAGGAAAGGGCGTATTTTGATCAAAGAAACACATCAAATGAACAAAAAGTCAGTTTAACAGCATATCTGTGGTTTACTTGATTATATGATATTGCCTTGCGAGTCCAAACAATAAATAAACTTATTTAATAAAACCAAATTGCATAATCGATTGATAATGCACTTCTTCACAAAGTACAACTATAGTAAATGATTCTGCCAAATATTTAGAAAATGTACCGTTGAAATTAAACCATTGTAAATGTTTTTTTATTAAGGTTGCAACACTTAAAAAAATGTTAATTTTCAGCATCTAAATGCGAAAACGCTAAATCAGTCAAAAATTGCAAGTTTTCTCTAAGTGTAGTTTTTGTACGTAAACTCTGATATTAATTAGCCTACTATTAGTCTAGCTAAAAATAAGAATTGGGTAATCAAAAAATAGCATTAACATAATATGATACAAAACACTTTGGTTCAGGTTAAGTATTTGTAAATACCAGAAATTCAGTTAATTGCATAGTTTATTAGCCAAGCTTTGAATACCATAAACCAAAACATGCGTTTATTTAAAACTGAAGACCAACAAAAAAACTATTTTCCTGAGTTTGAAGATAAAATTTTTTTAATATAAATTCTTTAATACACAGTGAACACCAAAACAAACCTTCATTTGCAAAATTTGTTTGTGGTGCTGTATTTACTTGGATCGCAGCAATTTTTGATAAATCAAAATGGATCTTGGCTCAATAAAGTTGGACGTCGCTATTTTATATAATCAGGATCTTTATGTGGATTTGTTTGACACAATAATAAGAAGTTATAAAAATGGTTGTAAAAAACAAAATTATTAACAACAATGCCAAAAACAAAAGTTATTTTTGCTATTGAAATAAAAATAGAAACAAATGTGGTGTTAAAAAAAATTTCTTGTTTATTGAAGACTCTTGGCAGGTTGTACATGAGTTGAAATTTGATAAAAATTTCACGTAAACTAGATTGTAAAAATGTTAAATTAGGTAATTAATAAAGGGACAGTATCAATACTTTTGATATAGCAATGCTAAAATAACTCATGGCTAAATTGATTGGTATAAAGTGCTTTCAATTATCTTCTTAAGTCTGGCCTATATAAAGACTTTTCATCTCGTATGTTTTGTGTTTTGAAATCTTACTTTAAATGAACACCTAAAATTTTATAAGCATAGGAATCCCTATTGTAATAATCCAGTGTGACCAGCCACACATAAACAAACTTGCATTTTTTAGATATCAACCCATAAATGCAAAATTGCTGCAAAGTAACTTAATTTAAATTTAAAAAGCAGGAAACCATTTAAGCAATATTTGTCATGCTCTTAGTTCAAATTTAACCCAAAAACTATTGATCAGTTCACAACTGATAAAGTTATATTTTTACAATTTTCATTTATAAGTACTGTTTTTAAAAGAAATTAATTTACGATAAAGCAAAAACTCTTGAGATGTCTTGTTATTTACAACAGAATAGCATATAATATGTATATTGATCTATTTTCGAAGTTGGTTGAGAAAACTTCGCTTAAAAAACAAAAATATATTTCAACTATTGTAAGTTGAACTTAATCTATATGCTTTATATTTAATAAAAAAATGAAGATCTGTATAGTGAATTTATTAAATTTAAAATTTTCAAAACTGCTTACCACAAAATATTTTTTATGTTTGTTTCTAATTTTTTTGGTAACTATACATTTATTTATATCATACCAAATTTTTTAAGCCTATAACAAAAAAAGACAATAAATTTTGTTTTTTGCTTTAATTTAGTAGCATGAAAATAATAATTATGATTTTAAATATTTAAACTTTGAAAAATCCAAAGTAATTAATAACTTTGCAAAAACTGCTGGTGTTTTTGCTATTATGAAAAAATTAGGATTTATAAATTTGATAATAAATTAGATAAGCTAAGTTACTACTTGATTTAAATTACTTATTAGAGTCAAGCCTATGTACTACCGGTATAAATACGTTTTACCAATCATAATTTTGTGTTTTGAAATTTGGTTCTAAATAACCACCTAAAATATTTGGAACATGGGAAACCTTATCATAATAATTCAGTGTGACCAGCCACTCATGAACCAACTTGCATTCTTCAGATGTTAACCCATGCGTGCAAATTTGCAGCAAAAAAAGTAGATTTCAATTCAAACTATTGCAGGAAACCAATTAAACAATAGTCGTCATGCTTTTAGATTTTCTAAAATTTTAAATTTAAATCCCAAGTACTTTTTATCTGCTCACAGCTAAATAAAGTCACATTTTTCAATTTGTTTATTTACGTACTGTCTCAAAAAGCTAATTTACGACAAAGCAAAAATGTGTAAACTTGTCTTTGATAAAAACAAAATAGCGTGAAAAATTTTTGGCTTATTTTTGAAGTGGGCTGAGAAAACTTCTCATAACAAATAAGATCCAGTTTTTCTATCTTAAATTTAGCCAACTTCTATTGTTTACATTAGCAACACTAATACCAGTTAGAGCCAATGAATGAGTCTATTGTATTGTATATAAAAATTTTCGAAACTCTTTATGAAAGAGCATGGTTCATTTTTTATTTCGCTTTATAATTTACTTTTAATTACAGCAAATCATTTAAACGATTTTTTTCTAATTTTTGTATAAATTTTAGTTAATATCTTCGCCTTTTCGTAAAAACGCTGCGTTTCACTTTTCTTTTCACAGCTAATAAGCATTTGTTTGAAATACCAAAAACTTTTTCAATCTATATTTAATTAGTTTTCTGCAAAGCAATTAAATGATTTTATAGTAAAAAATAAACAAATCTTTTACAACAATATTAAGTTTCAAAAAACAATTTTGAGATTAATTGAGGGTTTTGCTATAAAAAAATTTGAAAATGCAAAGTCTGGCAACCACAAATTATAACTGTGTACACTTGAAAAACGAGATGCCAAAACTGTCGCTCTAGAATAATAAGTGTAAATTCACGCTTTATTATTTTTTTGTTGGTTTTTACTTCTAAACAAATTATTTTTTTTGGAAATATGTTTCAGTCATTTCGAAAAATATCGCGTTACCCATTAAAAAATTTTAAGCGCGACTAACGTGACCCGCGGGACACGGGTTGGACGCCCCTAATTTAAGCATATTGCTATGCCCAGTCGTAAATTCATATGACTATTTATTGCCATCTGCTGAAACATATCTGAGAGACAAAATAGTTTAATCACGGGAAAAGTTAATAGAATTTTTCTATTTTTTCGAAGATCTTGCGATGCTTTGTCGTCGAGCTTTGCACTCGACCAAATAAAAGAAAACGGCAGGTATTTATCAAAATTATTTTGGAAACAGCGAATTTATTGTCCGACCTGTACAAAGAAATCCTTTCCTCACATCTATATCTCAAATTTGTTTTTGTATTTTTATTTAATAGATTTTATTCATGTAAAACTTCTTTTTGTTTTTGTACAAAATTTTATTTTATTTTTATTTGCTTTTAGCGAAACCAGCATTATATCTCTATACAATCTAACTACCCAATGTATCCTGGATCACTCTCTACTATACTAATATAATATATATATATAAATATATATATAAGTATTATATAAAGCTTATACAGTAAAAGCAAATATAAGCCTATGTAGGAATTAAGTCAGCAGCGTGGTCAAATGTCGGCGAGAAGTGAAAAGCGCCGTGATTGTGATCTTGGTTTAAAACCTACTTATGCCATTCTGTTTTGTCCTTAGGGAAGATATTTTACGGCACTTTCCCCTGCTTGGCGGTTTCAGAAAACGAAAACCGAAAAATGCTTAAGCATAAAGTCAATTCTTCCATGCTTTGCTTTTGATTTTGATTTTTTTATGACAATGTCTGCGCGTGAGATGCCAGCCTGACCTACTCCGCTGTAAATTGCTACAAGTGCAAAGCAAAGCGCAACAAGTGCTAAGCAGCTAAGGAGAGTCTATAAAGAAACATTGATTAAACTCTGAAAAAATACGATAAAAAATAAAAATAAAAAGTGAGATAGTTATTTAACTAATTAGGTCGCCATTAAAAATAAAGTCTTACTGTATGAGATGAAGATATATGAATTTTAAAAGTAAAAAATATAGGCCTACACCAAAACTAAAAAAGTAAATTTAACAATAATGGTTCTTTATTTTTTTCTCTCTATATTTATTTTCCTGACTCGCTAGAAAACGTCGGAGGCGCAATACTTAAAGGAATATTAATTGTCTAGAAATTACTCCGACCCGCTATCGGAAATGCAAGATATTGCTCTCCGGTCAAAAAATTTTTATTTTGTTTTTTTAGTTTTTTTTGCGTACGACTGAAATGCGAAAACTGCCAAGCAGGGTAAAGCGCCGTAAAATGTCATTAAAAAGGACTTAATAAAATGGAGCGAATAATTTTCGAACCTTTACCAATTTGAAACTCCGGAACTTGTCCGGAACCGAAGTTTTACTGTTGCTACTGGTGACGTAAGCGAAGCAGGCTCTGCCGTCTGAAAAGCGGTGTTCCTCGGGATCGATCTCGATTCTCTTTCTTTTTAAAATCTATACGTAAAATCTGTCTTCCACAATTTCCAGAAAGTTTGCCTAATGTAATCGATCCAACATTGTTGCACTCTTCTGGAGATTTAATAGTTGTGTGTACAATTAGGTGAAAAACACATGAATATGTAAGATGCTTCAAAAATTGTGATATTAATTTTGACCGAAACTGTTTTGAGAAAACCTTTTTCAATAGGATTGCTTGAAGCCTGACTGAAAATGAAAGCACGGAGCTTGAGTGGAGACATTTTTGGTAAAATTATATTTTGCTACAAACGCTTTGAGATACTTTTCAAAAACGCACATGTAGTTTCAAATGCTCATATTTCGATGAGTAGTCGATATTATTGTGCCATAATGCATAATTATGTCATTGTGTTGATATATAATCTCTGTGTAAGCTGTTTTTCTATTTTTGCTTAATAAGTTGTTTGCAAAATCACGTTTTAGTCAAAATCAATTAAATTTATTGGTCGAAAAAATGAGCAAGAAGCAGTCTCTCAGCAGGAAAAAAACGAGCTCAAATCGTAACATTAAGCAATTAAAAGTTTTCTGTACGACGAGTTGCAAAGACAATGAAGGTTAAAAACAGCCAAAATGAAGGTGTTTATGGTGTTTTCATAAACAGAAAATGGTCTGGCCGACCAAGGGTTACCACCAGCCGAGAAGACCGCCTTATGCGTAAAGCAGGTATTCATTCTCAAATAAATAACTCCAAAAAAATCCAGGCTAAGTTGATAGAAACTGGCACAGCAATCAGTACGAAAACATCTCATCGCAAGTTGTCTCTTGAATTTGACCCCAAATCATGCAAGCCTGCCCTAAAACTAGGCTTGACTCAAGCAATGAAGAAAAAATGTCTGGACTTCGCCAAGAGACATGGTAGTTGGGACATAGAAATGTGGAAAAACGTGTTTTTTTCAAACGAGTCTTCTGTACAGTAGTTTTTATTTGAAGATATCGGGTTTGGAGGCCTGTTGGAGCACGCAACGAAGAAAAGGTACACAACCCCAACTATGAAACACCCGCCTAGCCAAACGATTTGGGGAGCTATATCTTTCATTGGGCCTAATGAACTTTATTTTCTGCCGCTGGCAACCAGCATAAATGGTTAAAAATACGTTGACTTGTTACATAGCAAGCTTGAGCTCCTCATAAGTATCCACAGCTATGAGATTTTTATGGATGATGATGCTTCATGTCATCAAAGCAAGATGGTGAAGAATTTCTGAGACCAAAAAGTTATGCAAATATTGGAGTGTCCATAAAACAGTCCGGATTTGAATCTGATAAAAAACTCATAGAGCCTTATGAAGAAAAAAGCTTCAGAAAAGCATTCTTCAAGCCTTGATGCACGGCAAGCAGCAATTACAGAAGTTTGGAAGAGAAAAATCTCTCTAGATTATTGCTATAAACTGATTGACAGCATGTAACGGCGCATGCAAAAAATCACAATAAACAAGGGCGGTCCCACAAAATATTAATCGTAAACTTTGTTTTAATTCTGTGCAAGTTTGTTACGTTTTTAATTACGCCAAGCACCTTATAAATCATTAAAATTGTGTGAAAGTAGTGGGTAAAAAAAGTTATGGCGGTTTGCACACAGAATTGCCGAAAAACGCGAAGTGTCTTTAAACTTTTGTTACCGGCTGTAATTAATAAAATCTGTTTTCTGCTAGTTGGTAAAAAGTTAGCAAAAATTTAACACTAAAACTCCGATTAAGCCAATTTTGATATTGTCTTAATTTTAAACCTCAAACATCTATAAAATTTTTGGTTTAGAAATAAGTTTTTATTCTATTGATAACAAAAATGAAACACATTAAACAAAATTAGTTTATTAGTTTTTAATTCGTATTTATGCAATGATTTGTTATAAGTAAACTGAAAGCAGAATTTACTGTTGACAATAATAACTTGTTTTTTTTACATTTTTTCTAAATAAAATAAATGATAGATATTAATATTATAGGCCTATTTGTATTAGACAATGTATTTTTCTCTGGCTGATACAGTCAAGTTCATATAGTATAAATCGAAAGGGATAAAAACGTAAAAGTTGTATTTACGGATGGTGTTAGATTTTTGCTTTTATTTGATTATTTTGTCTATTAAACTCTTGTATTCTTAATGCATTTCATATTCGAAATAAACAGTTATAAGTTTCAAGATACTGGATTAACTAAGAATCAATGCAAATAATGAATTTTGAAACGTTAGACATTGCCACCACGACTACGGCTAAACACTTCAGTTGGTTAAAAAAATGCCATCTTGAATTTTACAAAATCAAATCAAAAACATTCTTGCTTTAACTTGATTTATTTATTTTACAAATGGCGTAAATTATTTATTGTTCGAGCAACCGTCCAGAATTTATGATAAATCAGTTTTGTTTCTTTTGAAATCAATTCGTATTTAAACATTGTCATAGCCGTACCATCCAAAAAAATTTGGGGGCAATGAAGTTTTGCCCAAATTTTGTGACGTTTGCCTAAATCATGATTTTATAGTACATTTCGGATATGACAAAAAAATTATCTGAGATTCTCAAACGAAAAAACAATTTTCTCCTAAAATCAAGGTGTTCTCTAAAAAAAAAAAAAGGTCTTCACCTAAATTTGGTCATTATTTTTTGCAATTGATCATCGTCACCTCCTTAAATTTTCTGATTTTGCCCAAATTTTTTGTATCGCTGCCCGAAAAGTTTTATTTTGCCCAAATCTTAGAAACTTGGAGGGGAAATTGCCCCCTTGCCCCCCCGGCAGGTACGGCTATGAACATTGTTGTTTGGAAATCTTTTAAACAGGTTATAAATATCTTCATTTTCTATGTAGACCAAAAATTGATTCAAATAAACAAGTTACAGTTGTTTTCTGAAATTGGGCTAAAATTAGCGTTCATTATTAGCGTAATTGCCCGGTTTAGTCTCAAAAAAAAACATATCACAAATCATTAAAAGGGCAAGAAAAATATTTTAAAATAAATTTCAATATAAGCAGAAGTAAAAGATTATCCCCATGACATTGCCTAATTTTTTTGCAGTATAACATTTAAGTTTCTCGCTCTAACATTAATTACAAATATTTGCATATATAAAAACAACTCGTATAATGTGATATTTGTTGCTGCCTATAACTCTAAAAACTAAATTTTTAGGGTTATTGGCGTTTTGTTAGAGTCAGAAACACTTAATTGTTTTCGAGGTTGTAACTCGGCCAGTTTTTTGCTTAGTTCATTGCCAGTTCCTTCTTTATCGTTTGGGGGAGATGGTTTAGTATTGGTCCTGTTAATAAAAACACGAATATTCAATGTACTCTTACAGTACTCCGTATTTAATAAATAGTTCTTCCACTAGGAAGCTTGGATACCGTCCCAATTAGTCTTAAGTTCTTGAGAATAAGGTTTGAGAGATTTTTTAAACTTACAAAAATGAAACATTTTCCTGGCGGCTATTTTCTAACAAGATCGTAACTTTTAAGTTAAATTGCTTTTGGGAAGTTGAAGGTGACTGATGTTAAACTTTAAGAAAGACTTGAATTCAATAGATTGCATTACTACCATAGTCTTTGGGCATAGGTATGCAATCTAAACATCAATGTATGATTCAAAAAACGAAACCGAACGCAGTAAAATTTTGAACTTTTGATAAAACATTATTATTGTTTTAGTTTGTGACATAAATTTGTTCATTCATTTCATACCACAATCTTTATCTTCATTTTGAAGTACTTTTTTTATTTAACAAACGCAATTTTAAAATAATATTGGTCCAGAAAATATTTATGGTCGCAATTTTTCAATAACAAACAAATTCTAGTAGTTTTAGTGGGAATTTTTTTATATTTTTTAGTTTTGGCGAGTCGCTTTTACTTCAAAGCATTTCCGACGCCATAAAACAGATGGCTATTTTCTTGTGGTTTTTAGCTAACGTTGCATAAATAGTACGTACCATAACATTTCATGCTAAATAAATAAATGGCCGTTTGGTATTTCAACAAAGTTTTCTAATAGCAACTTGGTATCTATGTGTTCAAAATTAAATGTAAAAGTCATACCATTTCTTAATATACGAAAAACGTTAAATAAAAATTACACCTAAAATCCCTTTAGTGAACATAGCATAACAAATAAAATTTTATGTTTCAAAATAATAGCGAAAAATATATATTATCAACAAACAATTTACCCAAGCAAAAACTTAAGAAAATAATTTAAAATTCATATTATTTTATTTTATTAATTTAAAATTCATATTATTTTATTTACTCAAACAAAAATAATATGACTTTATTTGAAGCATTTTTATGTAAAAATCAATATTTTTGGTTTATTCGTAGGAATTGCAAATCTTGTAACATATAAAACTACCTAAGATATTAAATTAAGTTTAAAATTATTTTTCTTAGTTTAGACAAATTTTTCATAGTATCTGGAACACCACTTCGGGCGATAAAAATCGCTTAGTATATATTAGTTCAACTTTTTTTATGCACAGTAATTGTAATTGTAAAATAGATTTTGAAATATGTAAACGAATATTGAACAGAAAAGGATTTCAGAGCAAGAGTTAATAACATCGATATTCAACCATATACACTTTGAACAATTTTAATTATAAACAACGCTATTGTAATAACTATAAAAATTCAGGGTCTGGTACAAATATTTAATTACAGTAATTAAAAAAAGTTAAAAAAAGCTTGTTTTAAAAACTCTAATGTTTTTGTCAAGCTTTCTTTAGGAGGTTACGCTTCAATGAATTTTAAAATTGAATGTATAATATGAATAATTTTTTTGTTCAAATATTAAAGCTTTACTGTTCATTCTAGCGTAACCTTTTTAGGAAATCTAGACAAATCTTGAGTTTTTTAAAAAGAATTTTTTAAAAGTTTTTTAAAAGTAAATTGCATTTGTTCCGAACAGCTTGAGTTAGCTCAATCGCCTACGGAATGATGTTGGGACATACGTCCATGCACAAATGGGGTCTCGCTTCCTCACCGAATTTCGATTGACGCGCCCCTGAACAAATTACAGACCATGTACTGATAGCGTGGCTGACACATTGGGAACCATATGGAGCACGAGGTCGGACGATTTTTGATGAAGAAACCCGATGCTGGCTCAACCCCATCACTTCCAGTATCTAATCCGAGCAGTGCAGTCGCCTGGGTTGTAAAAAGACAAACTCAAGGCCCCAGTCCTATTTATGACTGACCCGGAGTGAATGCGTTTCAAACGACAATAAAGAATACTCCCTAAAGCCTAAAGAAACTTGAAATTCATCAGTAAGCAGTATTTTTATTGTTTTTGTAGAAAAAAGATTGAAAAAAATTTGTTAAGTGTTAAGATTATAAATTATAAATTTATCTGCGCGCAGGTCACATTGGTCAAAAACAGATAAAAAACACAACTTTAGATAATTTTATTTGTTTACAGAAATAGCATGGAATCCACAATTGATAAAAAAGGATCTCCGAGGTAAACTTAAACATCTTTAAAACTATTGCTCAGCGAATGCCAGTTAGCTACAACTTATTGTAAACATCTGTTAATTTTGTTTGTTTATTTTTTTCTTTTTTTTTCTATTCAGCAATAAAATAAAAAAAAACTCTTTTTTTCATTCAGCTATAACCTAAGTAGTTAAATTCACGTTCAAAAATAGTGTTTTTATATACAGTAATATGAAGGTAATATGATGAAAGTAAATCACTACCCGGTGTACTGCTTCTCCTTATTTAGAAATAAACGCTAACGAATTTATTTTTTTAAAAGAAAAAAATTTTTTTGATGTTTGTTTCATGTTATTAAGGTGTTATAAACATATTAAATTCATTTTCGTACAAATTAATTTACCAAGTTCAAAGTTATTTCATTGTAACTAAATCGTCACATTCGGCGTTTAAGAAGTTTTGCATTGTGCTGTAAATGTAACTAATTAGTCACGTTCGGCGTTTAAGACTGACATAATTATCTATTCTTCTGTTTTCAAAAGTGCTACATAAATGTGCTTTTTTACAACAAAAGTAAACAATTTATGTTTTTTTGTGTGTACTGGCAAGTTCAAAAACAAAACAAAATCGTAACACCGCAAACAGCACTCACTAAAAAAAATAAACACTTTACTTAGTATGAAAGTAAAGAAAGCAGTTCTTATCTTTTGTGATGCACAAATGCACTTTGCATTTTTGACAAAAGTAGACAGAGGCAGCTTTGCATCCCGGATTTTTGCAGCGTCCACGAGAAACTACAATCGGAAAATGATTGAAGCCATCTGTTCGGACTTCTGCCGAAAGAATTGGTTTTGTTGCTGGTGAAGTTTTTTGTTTTTTATCGAATTGAAACAGAACAGATTTCCCAGCTGATGGTGCTCCGCATAAACAATAAACTTTGTAACCCCATTTAGAAGGTTTTAATGGCAAATATTGTTTTAGCAAGGAGACACTTTAAACGGTATCATCTGCTCGTCTATGTAGAGTCTCTGCGATTTCGGAATTTCTTGAAATTTTTCAGCAAGATGAGCATTCAAAGGCCTGACTTTGAAGAGAGTATCATAGTCCGGATGCTTTTTGTCAGTCACAAGATTTTCGTTGTTATTGAAGTGAATCATGGCTTTTATTTGCTCCCAGCGATCACGAGAAAAAACTTCGGTTACGAGAGGGCAGTTTAGTTTTCCACTCCAATATTTTCGTGAATTGCAAAGCTTAACCAACGACATTGCTAGCAGCGATCCAATGAATTGTTCAAATTCCGAACAATTTAAATTCAAATTTGACAAATTTTGTTGAATAGAATAAAGATTGCTTTGATCAACCACGTGTTTAAGCAAACCAGACGAAAAAAACATACGGAAATATTCTACCGGAGTTTTTATGCTTGTTGCAGGCTCTAAACTCCCAAGCCAATCAGGTGTTGTCCACATAGAACCAGTTCTGTTTTGGCGCCATTTAACAGACGATTTTTTGGACTTTTTTGCCTTTTTTGAATTTTGAGCTTGGGATGAATCAGGAGCTGTCGATGTTGTAGCTGGAGGATCAGAAACGGGGTCGTCATTGGAAACAAATTGTTCTTCATCACAGTCTTCTAAAGTATCATTGCCTAAAAGCAATTTACAATAAGAAATAGGACCTAGTTCTGGCATTTTTTTGTAACTATTGCATAAATTTTTTCCTGGGTTAATTTTAATCATGCTCGAGTAATATTTTAAAAACTCAAACAACAATTAATTCAAAAAAAATCTGTAGCTAATTGTTGACATATTGCTTTACTCAAAAATTGCACAAAAATTATAGTTTACTTTATACGAAAAAAAAAAAAAGAATTATTTACACTCGTACCGTAATCAGGGCAATCATCATCCATGTCACTAAGCAAAAGTTCTTCTTCTTCAAATACTTTATTTTGTAGTTTTCGCCGAACACCATAAAATCTAATTGCATCCATATCTAAGTCTACTCAACTACAATTATCACCTAAAGGACGAAGTCAACGAAATAGTTACGTTTAAATAACTTAATATATTTTAAAAATCTAAAAGCCTAACTACTCAAATTTCTGTCATTTAACTCTTGACATACTTGCAAACAACTTTCTAATTTTTCAACTTAAAAATTTTGTAAAGGTTTTAAGAAATTTGTCTTTGATCTTTTTCAAACCTACCAAGCTGCTACTTAACACGTTGTTTGAATGAAAGACCAAGAAACAGAAGTAATCAAGTAATGCGAGCACGTGTTGATTGCGCAACTTTTAAAACAGTTTGTTAGGAATTCGTCAATCTTGGCATTGTAGAAAAAAATGGAATTTACAGACAATTTACAGCCGTTCATTTAAACTTAACTAAAAAGTCACGCTCGTCGTTATAGGGTTAAGAGCACAAAACTAATTGTCCGAATCTAATATCGTACCTTATCGAATAGTTGGAGACAGCTGGCTCAAGTAATTTTTTTAGACATCAATCGGTTGACTTGTCTAATTAATGCTCTTTTTAATCATCAATTGGAAGTGAAAAGTTATTTTGGCTTTTAAATATCTTTCAACGTTTCTGATTTCGTTTCAACCATCGATTGCAAATGAAAACTTTTTTTTAGTTTTCAACGATCTATTTGGACAATTTCATAAACAAGCAACTGATTGTAGCAATTTAGAAAAAAGGCCCCAGTTGTAAAGAACTTGGCTGGTTCTTATTAATTGTTTTAAGTAGCTTAAAGTTGACTTTTACGAGCTTCGATCCAGCTACAGTTAAATAAAATTGTACAGCTGTTATATCTATTAGACTTTTACACTTTTTTTGGATGAGTGCTGCATGCCAAAAAATTCATTTATTAGCAAAAAAAGCTCCAGAAAAAATGCAACAGTTATCATAATAAACTTTCTTTTTTCTTTTTTTTTGGCTCGTTGCTATATAAATCAGCGCAAATGACTTCCTACTCATTCCAATGCAGTACTTTTCAACTTTTTGATATGAGGAAACCCTTGAGCTAATTTTGCTAATTTAGCGGAATTTCTATTTGTTACATTTAATAAGATTTAATTGGAAACATTCAAATCTCACAAAACTCAGTGATTGGTTTATGACACCCTGAAGTTTCCCAAAACCCCATTTCAAAAGCGCTGCTATAACGATCATCAATAGTTAAGTATTTTTATGATGTTTTTATCGCCTTTTATCGCTTTTATAAATTTTATCGTCGGTACCAATTCAGCTTCAGATAGATAGAGAAGTTTAATTTTTAATTTTTAAAGTTCAAAATGTTCAGAGTTTTTTTCAATTCTTTATTAGGCTAGAAGCCGTTTCAACAAAAAATCAATTTTTAGATATAATTTAGATTTGCTCAAAGATACCTTTCGTTAAATCAATAAAAATTTTTTTCATTCAGGCGTACTTTACAACTGGCTAATACGCTTGCTAAACCTTTATTTATTTATCAAAAGTCTGACCCTTAGCGTCGGAATTTTTGAGCGTAATTTTTAGTGCTAAAGCCATACTTATTACTAGAGGTCTAAACAGGAAGATGTTGAAGTTTCATTTTAGTTTAAAAAGCAAGAGTTAAAAGTTTTACAAAAGACATGTTTGTCCTTAAAAGTGAAGGTGAAAAAAAATACAAGTTTGTTATTTGTTGTAGTTGTTGTCATATGAAAACGTTTCTTCTCCCGGTCAAACACATACAGGGACCGGGGCCGAGGGTTTCTTTTTTCTACCCCATGCTGCTGTGCTGCTCGGTTCAAATGCTGGCAACAATAGCGTTAAGCCAACATCGGGTTTTGTCATCCCAAACCGTCCAATCTTGCATTTCATGTGATACCCGATGTATGGTGCAAATTGTTAAGACCTAATATATGGTTTGTTCAGTGGCGCCGCACTCGCAATCTGTTAAATGAGCGCGATCTCGTTTTGCGTACACGAACGAAACTACCAAACATTAATCCGGAGCTGATTGAGCCTAAGCCGTTCTGGGCATTGGTCCTGCAAACAAAAACACCAAGCTTAAATATATTCTCACAGTACTCCGTGCTCAAGGAATAATTCTACCACTAGGAAGCTTGGATACCGTCCCAATTAGTCCTAACCTTTTAAAAGTAAGGTTTAAGAGACTTTTTAAACTTACAAAAATAGAACATATTCCTGGCTGCTTTTAATAACAGGATCGTAACTTTTAACCCTATTCTCCTCAACGGCCGGGCTTCTGAAGCCCGGCCCTTGCAAAAACGTTTGTAATTACTTCATATTTTTAGATAAAATTATGGAATTTCTTGACTTTTCCTAATTTGAAATTCTGAATAAGATGGTACTATTTTTAGGTGCCCACGAACAAGGGTTAACAGTAAAAATAGACGTTTTTTAGCAAATTTGTGAATTTTTGCTGGTTTTCGCAAGCAGAGCGTGGAATTTCAATTTCACGCTTTTATTAAGTGACATGAATTTTACCAATAATCGGCTTTGCGTGTCGAAGCGAATTACGTCGTTTCCCGACGTCAGTATGCCTTAGGCAATGTAGAACTTATTTCATGTAAATCGCATTTTCTTTTTTTGAGCTTTTGGCGATTGCTTGGAAACATTTTACATATATACAATATTTTGCATAAAACAATTGCTGTTGGGCTGCTTGAATACCAATCAAGCGGACAAAATTCAATCTTTACAATAAGCATTTTTATAAAACTTTTTTTTTATTATTTATATGTGGGAAAAAAATTAAATTAACTAGTTCACATTTTAGCTCTTATGCTGACGCCTTCTTATAATTAAACAACACCTGACTTTTTACAATTGCATTTCACGTTGCATTTGAAGTAACAGGCCGTTTTTATGTTGGAATTTTCCTAACAATGAAAAATCCGACGTATTTTTTATGTACAAGTATACCTGTTTAAAAAAGTTTTGTGAAAAAGTTTATAGCTTTTCTATGTGGGTTTTCCAAACAGAAAGCATAAAACAAGACGTTTAATACGATTGAATTTCAATAAAACAGAGGTTTTCAACTTGTATAAATTCATGGCGGTTCTAAAGTCTGAGATTTACACAAATGACTTTTTCCTCCCAAAAAACTTTCACGCCAAAGTTTAAAAAAATGTCCTTACTTATTGCAAACTGTTTAATAAATTTATTTCGAAAGTTAAATAAAAACTTAAAAAAGCTCCATTCTGGAAATTTAAAAAGAACTTTTTATGTAAACGTAAAGACCATTTTTGGTCTTCATTTGCCTTTCGCCATAAATTTTATGTTTGAACTTAATAAGTCATTTAAAAAAAGTTTGGTATAATTCCTGGTCTAATATGATTATCTTATTATATTTCGACGTCTTTTTAGTTTTAAAACGACCCACTAATTCGAAACCTCTGAATAAAATCAACTTAGATATCTTAGTTACAGATGACCTGTGCTGTTTACAAGGATTTTTTCACGTAAAACCAGATAAAGCTTCAGGCCCCAATTTTATATGCATGTTGTATAAATTCATTAGGGCTCTAACCTCTTAGATTTATACAAATGGCTTCTTTCCTCCCAAAAAATTTTCAAGCCAAAGTATAAAAAAAATGGTCCTTATTGCAAACTGTTTAATAAATTTATTGCAAAAATTAAATAAAAATCTAAAAAAGCTACACTTTGGAAATTTTTTGTAAACGTAAAGACCATTTTTTGGTCTTCATTTGCCTTTCGTTATAAATTTTATGTTTGGAATTAAAATGTAATTTTTAAAAACGTTTGATATAACTCTTGATCTAATATCATTATCCTATTATATTTTGACGTCTTTGTAATTTTAAAATGACCCACCAATTCGAAACCTCTGAATAAAATCAACTTAAATTTTTACTTACGCCTGACCTAGGCTGTTTACAAGGGTTCTTCCACGTAAAACCAGATAAAACCCCGGGCCGCAGTTTTATGCGCATAGAGCTTATTATCCATGTCAGAGCTATTTCAAAATCTTGATTAAACCATTTTCCTTTTTCCTGCTTGCGTCAATTCTAATTTGGAAAATCTACGGAAGAGCACTTCTAGTCGCAATTTGAAAGACAAAGAAGGCTGTAGAGATCCAAAAAGTTATTAACAAATTTATCATCTTTATGTCCCGTAGGAGAAATTTGAGACGTTTACGTACTCTCGCAACGAGCTAATTGATGATTTTGACGCAAAAAGTCAACCGCGGATCAAGTCGTTCTGTTATCAAAGAAATCATCGACGATTTTCTCAAGACTAAGAAAAATGCCAGTGCTATTTGTCAATCTGACACCTGCATATGAAACTGCTATTTCATACAAACTTGATTTCAATTGCAAGTTACTGAGTTTTCTGCTGGATAAGAACATGGTTTAAATGACTATGAAACTAGTTCACAACAAAAGTTTTACTCTAACAGCGACAGTAAGCAAAACAGTCTCGGGTGTCAGAGAAACAGTGTTCCTCCAAAATCAATCACGACTGATTCTTTTTTAACATTTAGAAGTATAATCTGCGTTCCATAATCTTCAGATTAAAAATATTGTGAGCTAAAAGTTTACAATAATCAACATTCATCGTTGCGTTTAATTTCGACTTATCTTGAGGTAAAATCACCCAAGTTTCGTCACCACCGTTTGCATTGCGCAAAAATTTTTCTTTGTGTGTCCCGGCGCTGAAGTAACTTGCGGTTTTAGGGCGCGAGCTGGTGCCAAAACCAGTGGTGGATATTGGATGAGGCGAATGAGGCAGTTACCTCGGGCCCCTCCTTGAAAATATTGCATATAGTTTCATTTTGCTGTATATGCTTTTTTAGAGATCACCATTATTTTGGGAAAAAAATAGGGAAATATGAGATCAAATCGAAGTGAAGACCTTCTTTTTTTTTAGAGATCACTATGATTTTGGGAGAAAAATAGAAAAATGAGAGATCAAATCGAAGTGAAGACTTTTTTTTTAGAGATCACCATGAGTTTGGGAAAAATAAGGGAAATACGAGATCAAAGCCCTTTTTTTAGAAAACATCAATTTTTGCGAATCTTTGCTTTGCGGCCCTAATTTTGAATATCCGTCACTGGCCAAAACATCAGAAATAACTCTCCTATTTTTGTCTATTCAATAGCCGAGTACTGGATCTTGTTTGGTTTTGCACCGCATGTACTTGGTTTATATATAGTGTCTTGAATAATGCTTTGTGCGTAGTCACTGAATGCCTCCGTCCCTCTCCAACGGACCACTTACCAGTTTTTACAGACATCCAGCCATCTGAGCTTTGACAACAAGAAGCGATACTCTTTTTGGCTAGAGATAGTACTCTAGACATGCTCTGCTATTTTTTCAAACCTGTGGCACACTTTGTAAGGTTTCAAAAATTTGCAGAGCATCTGGACCAGGTGAAGAGCTAAATTTTCACCGCTTTCCGTTACCTGAAGTTTCTTTTGGCTGCCATAAAAAGCCTAAAAATTTTAATCTGAACTCTAAAAATAAAGAGATGATTTTTTTTCATCTGAAGTTACCAATTTGCGCATATCAAGCACAATCCAGCCTGGGAGAAAATTGATCAAAAAAAAACTATCAATTTATTTGTAAAGAGTTTTTATGTTCACTAAATAAAGTTTCATATAAAAAAAAGCGTTTAAAATTTAGTAAAGACCAAAAAAAAGTCATGACATTTCACAATGAGATGTACGGTAAAATGAATTTTTTAAGTTTATTGTTTGCTACTTCAAAAAAACATAACTTTTTATCTATTCGAAAGATTATGTTTGCCGTTTTTCCACAGCTTACGAGTTACAAAGCATTGCTGTAGATTCTGACTATGATTTATTCATCGGTTATCAAATGCCTACCGATAAACACGAAGGTCTAAAAGCTTGTTTACACTTGTTTTGCAAAGACTTGAACAATCTTGCCGAATTAGGTACCTTGCTGCCCAGTACATGAATCATACATAGAACACAGAGTATTGTGGTAGTACATTCCGGCTCCATGCTTTTATTACCAGCGCTTTGACTGTACTAGGCTAGTTCGAAATAGCGTTTTAAGAACAGTTTGAGTTATGCTTAAATGCTTGTGGACGGGTTTAGGACAACTGGCCTCAGCCAACTAGCCGCAGTTTAACTAACCAGTCGGCTGCGTCTAGCTGGATTGTGCCCAGTCGGTTGCGACCAGTTGGCCCATTCTGCCTGCGAACCAAAGTTGCGTGTTTTCATTTGTGCATGGACATTGGACAAATAGGGTCTCTTTACTTTCTCTCATTGCAAATGTGGCGTCATTGCACAAAACAGAGATAAAGTTGTATAGGAGTGTCATATGAATTAGGCATTATAAGGAGCACAAATTTGGACAGTTTTAGATAAAAAACGGTTCTGGCTTGGTGCATCACTAACAATACTTAATCCAGGTAATACAATAGCAATTCGCAGTAAATAAATAAACCATGGGGGCCAGTCCTATTTATTTGCTTTACTTGAAGTGGATACTTTTAAATACTACAACAATTTCCGCATCGAATTGCCCTGTTTTATGTAAAGTTAAAAAAAGGCTTTTATAGCTTAACGTTTCCTTCTCCAAGTTATCTTGGAGAGGTCTTGTGGTGATGAGCATCTTTTGAAGGTAATCAATCTAATCTTCCAAAGTGTAAAACAAAAAAACGCACTTTTTAATTAAATATATTGGAACCAAAATGTGTTATTTTATCCTGTATTCCATCCGAAACTTTTCATATTGCAAAATAAAAAAACAAATTTACCTTTGTTATCCAGATTTGCTTATTTTCTAGTTTTGCTTTTAGGTTTTTATTTGTTAATTACTTTTTCGCCTTATCGCAACTTGTTTTCAAATGGTTATTTTATTTTAATTTTTTTGTTATTTTAAGTTATGCAATAAAAGTAACTGCTTGACCAAGACACCTTATGGTTATTTGCCAGTCACGTTGTCCTATATTTAATCTCAATTATAAGTTATGTGAATATTTGTAATAGTTTAGTGACAAACAAACAAACGTGAATTTCGAATCTTCATAAATGCCACAATATTGTTGTTCAAAAATTTTTTTATTGAACACTCTAATTTTTATTAACTGATATAATTGTAATTTAGAGTTTCTAACAAAGACTTTTAAGTAGGGAAAGTGCCGTAAAATGTTTTTCTAATAAAATGTGACAAAAACGAACGTATACGATCCTGATCCGTTCCCATCAAATTGCCACTCCCAACCTCTTGCTATACTGTCGACAAATATATTATAAAATTGATTTTTTCCTTAATTTTATAGAAAGCAAACAAAGTTTTTGTTAAATTTTATTGCCAAAAGATTTGGAAAATTTCTCACGTGCTGGCATGAATAAAGACACTGTTCCATAAGATCACTATTTCTAAGAAATTATTAATTAAAATCGCCCAGGTTGCGGCACTGCTTACAAATTTGCACTTCATGCTTTGAACGATGCCGAGATATGTTCCGCGATTAATAGTCACAATTATATAGAGTAATATTGTTTTTCTCAAGTGTTTTTTTTAGGTAATGCAACGGTGTACTTCTATTTTAATAAATAAAAAACTCTTTTTGTGGCGGTTAAATACATTGCGAAAAAACAAAACAAGTGCATACAAACGATGATAATTATATAAAAGATAAAGGTTTGTTGGTTTTACAGCATTGGTATGTCGATATTCTAATGCTGTTAAATATTAAAATATAGCCTATTTCAAATTCTTTTATGTAAAAAAAAAATTATTTTCATTATTTTATACTTTTTTTAAAAAAGCAGCAATAACTATTCGTAACTAAAAAAACATGTCGACAAATATGTGAACCAGTAATTGAAACCAGTCTAAAATAAATTCTATACTTCGACCAAAACAATGAAGCAAGCTTCCCGTAGCTTCTTCATTGTTTATAGTAATTGAAACCAGTCTAAAATAAATTCTATACTTCGACCAAAACAATGAAGCAAGCTTCCCGTAGCTTCTTCATTGTTTATAGTAATTGAAACCAGTCTAAAATAAATTCTATACTTCGACCAAAACAATGAAACAAGCTTCCCGTAGCTTCTTTATTGTTTATAGTTGTCGTGCGCGTTGACGTCACTCTTTACGTCCAATTTTTAATTAAGTTTACGACTGTTACAACAGCGAATCCGTTACAATCGCATTTCACGCTAGTTAAATGAGTGTCTAAACGTAAAAATTGTAGTGACCTTGCTAAATTACAATTTTGCATACTTTATCAAATGAGTTTTCAATAACTTTTTTGCTCTAACAAAAGTTAAATAAATGATCTTTACTCTGCTTAAATTTCATAAAGATAGCTTAAGTAATTTTGGAGTTATAAATTATTAAATTGGTGGGCTTCTGAAGCCCGGCCGTTGAGGAGTCAACAGCTCGAAAAAGCTTGAGGAGAATAGGGTTAAGTTAAATTGCTTTTGGGAAGTGAAAGACGACTGATGCCTAATTTAGCAAACAATTAATTATTGTCATAGTCTTCAGGCATATGCAATGAAAATATCAATCTATAATTTAAAAAACCCAAGAAAATTTTGAACCTTTTGTAAAAACGTTTTTATCATATATTTCATTTTGTAAAAAATCTTATTTATTCATTTCATACCATAGCCTTTATCTTCATTTTGAACTGCTTTTTTATTTAAAAAAGAGATTGTAAAATAATGTTGGCCCAGAAAATATTTATGATCTCAATTTTTCAATAATAAAAAATTCCGGTAGTTTTAGCAAAAAATTTTTCAATATTTCTTAGTTTTGGCGAGTCGCTTTTACTCCAAAGCATTTCCGACGCTATTTTGCTATTTTGTTATGGTTCCGGTAACGTTGCATAAAAGATACCCTAACATTTCACATTATATAAATAACGCTGTTTTTTTTCATACATCATTGTTGTTTTAGTTAATGGGTAATTGAACTGAAATAAAAGAAATTTTGAGCATAAATTTTTTCTCCCTGGTAAATAAATTTTGTTTGATAAAAATATTTTTTTAGCTACAGTTCTATATAAGAAATTAGTTTTTGTATTTAAGTGACCATTGGAATTACTTTCAGACAAGCAAGTTATGTTCAATTTAAAATTTGGAGTTATTTTAGTTCAAGTTTATAATGGATTTTTGTAAAATACATAAATACATAAAAAATTTTCAAAATAAAATTATGTTGAGTCTGTTCTCACTTTAAATAAAATTGAATAATAGCGGCAACCAACAATAATAAATGATTTTAATCTTGTATTTAAGAACTAAGCGTTTTCGGCACATGTGAAAAGGTTTTTTTGGTAATATATTGGCCGAGAAATTTTTAAAGACATTTAAATAAGAAAATGTTTTAATTTACAATGGCCAATGTTGTCCTAAATACTCGTACTATTGTTTAGTGATGTCACGCAACAATAATATATTTTTTTGTACATTGTACAATATATTAATAAACAAAAATGTTATTAATACCATTAATAATTTGGTACAAAATATCACAATAATAACAATAATTCTAAGTATAAATTACATTACAAAGAGAAAATGAAAATGACAAATCTACACCAAAATATATTTAAAATATTATATCGAGTTTGGGACAGATGGCACTAGAGAGTACCACCTGTGGCATTGTGCATCACGCACGCCGAACCCGAGCTCACTGCCCGGCCATGGTTTTGAGTTTTAAACTCTCAGCAGGGACAGTCTGCTTACTCGGGTTTAGTTGCAGAGCTGGTCATATAAGAAAAGGTAAATATAAGATTTGTGGTTCCTACCAAGTGCAAGACTGCACTGGTAGGAACGGCAATGTGCATCACGCACGCCGTATGACCAGATGCTGTAATATATCGAGTTTGGGACAGATGGCACTAGAGAGTACCACCTGTGGCATTGTGCATCACGCACGCCGAACCCGAGCTCACTGCCCGACCATGGTTTCGAGTTTTAAACTCTCATCAGGGACAGTCTGCTTACTCGGGTTTAGTTGCAGAGCTGGTCATATAAGAAAAGGTAAATATAAGATTTGTGGTTTCTACCACAAATCTTATATACTGGTATGCCGTTCCTACCAGTGCAGTCTTGCACTTGGTAGGAACCACAAATCTTATAAAATATTATAGTACTTTTTAAGTCAAGCTAGATCAATTTGTTTCAATGTTTTATTTAAACTAAGAAGCTAAAACACGGAGGAATATCGGAGCATAAAATTTGAAACGATAAACTAATTTCAGAATAAAAAGTAAATACAATATATTTGAAAACATAATTTATTTAGGATGTTTCGAAATTATAACTCATTCCATCATCAACTGCGTTAAACTGATTAATTAATTGCAAATATAAATATTTAAATTTAGATAATTTATGACGTAACAGAATAAAGTATTGCAAAAATATACGTATTAAATAAAACGAAGTTATCTGCGCGTAATTTTAAAATTAAATTTATGCAACAGCAATTTGGGCGCATACGAAACAAAGTGGTTTTAGAATTTTGAAATAAATTAATAAAACACCCAGTTTAAACATTTATTTCCCAGTATTACTGTTTAAAAAAAATTAAAAAAAAAGGCATTAAGTGTTAAATAAATATAGTGAAATTGTTTGTTTGTCAATATTAATAGACGAATTAAATTTTTGAATGTATAACGATTCTTTTATCAAAGGCTTTTTCCAATTAGTTGAAAAACCTAAAATTGCACAATTATTGAAGTCGATTTTATGGGTTGGATTGTCAACTTGGTGTTTTGCTACATCACTTTCTTGTCGGAGTGGCAAATCAATATTGTGGTTGTTGAATCTGGTACTTAGATTTCTGCCGGTTCACCCAATATACAAAGCTCCACAATCACATTTTAGTTGATAAATCTGCAATTCACAAATCACATTGTAGTTATAAATCTGATCACATTTTATCGAATTTCAAAAATTCACAAATTGTTGAATCAGTTCTCAAATTCTTGAAATCACAAATCACATTTTAGTTATAAATCTGATCACATTTTATCGAATTTCAAAAATTTACAAATTGTTGAATCAGTTCTCAAATTCTTGAAATCACAAATCACATTTTAGTTGATAAATTACAACAAACCACAATCACATTTTAGTGGATAAATCTAATAAACTTCATCTGCAGGAATCCAACGTCATTTATGCACTAAAATGTGATTGGGGAGCTTTGCATATTGGACAAACCGGCAGAAATCTAATCACCTGACTTAACAACCACAATATTAATTCGCCACTCCGACAAGAAAGTGATGTAGTAAAACACCAAGTTGACAATCCAAACCATAAAATCGATTTCAATAATTATTTATAACTCTTGATATTTTTTCCTCATCGTCGTCTCGTTTGGAAAAGCATCCACTCCAAGTCAGACACAAACAGGACTGGAGCCGAGGGTTTATCCTTTTATTACCCCAGGCTGCTGTACTGCCCGGATCAGATGCTGGCAGTGATATTGCTAAGTCAGTATCGAGTTTCGTCATCCAAAACCGTCAGACCTCATTCTGCATGTGGTGCCCAATGTATGGGGCACGCTGTTAGAAAATGACCTTTGGTTTGTTCAGCCGCGCCGCACTCGCGATTCGGTGAAGGAACGAGACCGTCTTTGTGCATGGACGAATGAAATCGCCCGACACCAGTTCTCAAGCAATTAAGATTAACCCAAGCTGCTCGGAACAAGCCCATTCCAACAGACCTGGCATTGTTCCTGGGCACAAAAACACGGAGCCTGGAAGAATTTTCACAGTACTTTGCCTTCTATTTATGATTTGTCCACTCAGAAGCGCGGATGCCAAGTCCAGCTGGATTGTCCAACAGATTCTGTGCAGCTGGCCAAATGGGCGTGTAGATTTTAATCTCTCTTGGCAAGCATCTGAGGACCCCCTTAAAAGACCATAGAAGATATGATCACGATCCAGAGATCCACAGTGAGCCAAGAAAAATCTTCAGAAGATGTAATTAAAACAGCATAAGCTGAAAATATTAAATAAATAATTGGCAGCATTAATACATTAACAAATTTCTTTTTTTGGTTTACTATTTTTTTGACTCATTTGCCTAAAAGCAAATATAATTTTTACTTTTTTAGAAACTTTGTTAGCTTTCAAATGTAATTTAAATTTTTTTTTTGTTTGTAAAAATTAAGGTATTCATATTTTACAAAGGTTCATATTACCAGCATTTCTTAACTTTTTTTGTGTTGAAAAAACAATAACTAAAGCTTCTCTTTCTAATAATGTTTTAGGCCATAGATTTTTCGATTCTTATGCTAAAACTTGTTGTACATTGTCCAATTGGCATAATTCTTGAGATTTAACATTGTTTCACTCGACAGGCTTAATTGTTATTGTTAAAAATTGTTTTTTGTCGTTGTTGCTATGTAATCATTGCAAATTTGTTTTTACTGCTAAAAAAAGATCAGATTTTGTTCTGTGATAGTAGCCTATCTATTTAGTCATTTCAATTTTTAATTTTGTTGAATGTATTTTAAGAAATTTATTATTTTTTGAGACTATTCAAAACTATGGCATGAATGTTTATTATGTAGTAGTGGGAAAGTTTTAAGATATATCTTTAATAGATTTTGTGTATGCTATCAGTAGTCCAACAACTTACAACTTTCAAATTCGGACCGAGTTCGAGCCCTTTTTAAAAAGCTAGAACCTATTCCAAGTCCAAGACTACCACAAATGATGTAATTTTAGTATAAGTTGACCAAACAACACTTGATCGAATGACACTTAATCGAAACCACACTTGATCAAAACGACATTTGACCAAAACGACACTTGATCGAAGAGACAGTTGATCGAAATGACAGTTGATAAAAAAAAAGATTTATTTTTGTATGTTTCTGCGATTAAACAATCTCTTTGTTATTGTAAATTAGATTCATAAAAAGCAGAGGCCAACAGTAAGAAGACAATTTGTTTTTATTTTTTAGAATTTTTTGAAAATGTCAAGGTCAAGGTTCTTCAACAAAGTTTCTGGGAAAAGCATTTTTAGGGGGGCAACAAGTAGGTTTCTAGTCATGATTATGTTTCGTTAGATGTTTATTGTGTTTATTGCTGTCATTTTTTTGCATTCTTTTTACTTAGTCAGTTATTTAGAGGGGGACATTGTGCCATGGCTCCACCCTTGTAAACCTCTTGCAAAAATCAGAGTCAGATTCAAAGAAAAGATATAGTTTTAGAGATTTATGATTTTAAGACAAAAAATCAACAAAACCGGGTCAGATAAAAGTACTATGTTTTTGGGACAAAAATTGGCAAAATTGGGATAGATTCAAAGTCGTAAATTTTCTTTTTCATTATTCGATCAAGTGTCGTTTCGATCAAATATCGTTTCGATCAAATGTCATTTCGATCAAGTGTCGTTTGGATCAGGTGTCGATCGATCAATTGTCGGATCACGTGTAAACCTTTCATGATAACTTTCTGTGTCGGCCATTGATTTGAGTTATTTCAAGTTTCGTGTCAGAATCAATTTTTTCCCAGTATTTCGTAGCTTATCTTTCTAGATGACATTGATAAAATGGTAATCGAATTCTTATAACGTCATTGTTGGGGGCTACTAATTAGGATTTTGCCTCAGGTTCCTAATTTTGAATATCCATCACTGCTCGGAAGTACCAACTTCTCTACATCAGTAAAGTGGGTCTCCTGTAGTAGGATGACGAGTGCTTCAGACTGCATAGCAAGGTAATGAAGAACGTTCATCTTGCTTGCAGTGAGGCCTTTAATGTACAGCTGAAGAATAGTGGGTCTTCGGAACTTTTTGGCAATGTGCCCTGAAAAGGAAAGTTTTTTCCAGGCATTGCCTGGTCCTAAAAAGGACGTTTGTCGATTAGCAGACCTTCGCTAAACAAAGGAATGGGTGGATACTCTTCCGTTTCGGCAGGTTTGATTTCGGTCTGTCATGTTTAAGTTTAGGTCAGTTGATATCATTGGTTTCGGTCAGTTAATTAGGCGGGGGGCATCATGCCATGGTACAATGCTTCAAAGAAAGCTGTGTCTAAATTTTATTTTATTCCAGCTCATAGAAGCAGTCTGCTATGAGCCTGACGGTTTTATACAGTTGGTTTAAACGAAAGCTCGGATTGGTTTCGTTGAAGACTCTTCTTTGCGACTAACAGAGACCACTGTCTCTAATAAGAACGAATGTATTACAAAATTCACGACCGACAAAAATTCTATTTTACACTTTGCCAACTGCAAAGCGAAATCAACACTATAACTTGATTCAATCTACACAAATGATTCTACCTCTGTAGAACACAACTCCAAAAACACTGGCGCAAAACAAATTCAACAATCGTCAACCGATACAAAATCTAACGGGCCGCGTCCTGCGACCAAATCTTTCACTCGAGCCGCCTCTCGAGTCGTCTCAAATTATCTCTCTCTCGTTTACTTTGCTTTCGTCTGTGTGTCTCTCGCTTCGCATTCATTTATATAGACAAAAGATCACATAACGCAAATTTACTCGTATATTCGAGACTTAGCCCGATTTTCTTAGAGAAAGCGCTATGCTCGAATGCGCCAAAACATTCGAAAATAAGCGAGCTCTAGCAAAGCTTGGACAAAAACATATTACGTCATTGGGCGAAAAGAGAAGAAGGATACATCAGGGATCGCATAATACGAAAGCAGCACCAATAAAACTTCGAATTATTTATAACGGGAGTAAATTACATCGTTATGATTAAAATTATTAGTAATGAAGTGTGACACTTGCCCAGCCAGCCAAGAACTCTCCGCCTGGACTGTTATCATCGTAACCCCGATCAACATGACGACAGTTAAAATCGCCAGCATAAAGGCAGAGGTGAGAAAACACTGGGAAATCCAGAGATCGTAATCGTGTTGGTGGAGGTTTGTGGACGTTGACTATTTTATAACCAAATGAGAGAAACAGAAAATTGTGTACTAAAGTTGACTATTTTTTATTTGGGCACAAGCTTTCGTGGGCTACTGCTCACTTCATTAGGCGCAATGGAATAAAAATACAATCAAAACAAGTTTTTCACAACGGCATTAAACGTAACAAACAGACATATGTTACGTAATGAGATACAAAAATATCGGATAAAAAAGACTAAGTTTGAGAAAATACGGCAGTGCGGTAAATTACAGCAATTTAAACCAAAAATATATGCGAGAAATTGGCATGTAAGTATAGAACGATGCGAAATGGATAAAAAAGTGAAAAACATAAATGACGCTCACGTTTGCAAAAATGAATATTACACGTAGTTAGACATAAACGAATAATCTTTATTTAAATCTTGGTTAACGCAATCGAGTTTGAAAATAATTTTTTGCTCTTCCACTTCCCGTTGTTGCTTTGTTTTACCTTTAACTTCCTTGATTACTGTTAATTTGAGATTGTCCAAAATGTGATCAGGTTTATTGAAATGCTCGGCTACCGGTTTGTTTCTGCTGTCCTTGATGTCGCTTCTGTGTCCGTTCATCCGCTGTCTGATAGAGTTGCTTGTTTCTCCAATGTAGATTGCTTTAGGGCAGAGATTGCATGAAATTGCGTATGTAATATTAGATGAATTACAGCTAAAGTTTCCGGAGATTTTTATTGGGACTTTGTTAGAACCTGTTATTGTCGGGTTAGTATTTATGTTGGGGCGGAGATGGCATTTAAAAGATTTGCTGGGAAAGGTGCCCGTGATGAAATGTCCATTTGGTAAGGAGGCAGATGTGAGTAAAAGTTTGAGGTTAGAAGATTGACGATATGGTATAAGTGATGGTGTAAAGAAGATTTGGTTAAGATGTGGGTCTTTGTTTAGTAAAGGTTGCAAATTTTGACAATTTTGTTGATAGGTCTAAGATGAGGGTGGTAAGTGAGGACTAGGGGTGTGCGATCACATTTTGATTTGGTTTGATATTTGAGAAGGGTTTCTCGAGGAACGGACATGCCCTTAATTATTTGGTTTTTGACAGTTTTGGATTTGTATCAAGTGCGGTTAATGCATTTTTTAATGTTGTTAATTGTAAATTTAATTCTTTTTCATCAGAGCTTGTAGCGTACAGCTTGGCTGAAAATTATGGAGGCGAAGGTGTGTGGGGGATGGGAGCTGGTGGGGTGTAAATAGGTTTGGGAATGGGTGAGTTTTTTATATAGTGAAGTTTGGATTGTGTTATTTTTTAGTCTAATAGTGGTATCCAGAAAATTAACTTTCTCAGTCGAGTGGTTCATTGTAACGTGAATGTCCGGGTCCTCAGAGTTAAAATCTTTGTAAAATTGCAATAGTTTTTTTTCTCCGTGTGTCCATAACATAAAAATGTCATCAATGTATCTGAGGTATATTAATGGTTTATTATGGGTATTTGGTAAGAAGTTTTCTTCCAGGTTAAACATGAAAATATTAGCATACTGAGGAGCCATTTTTATTCCCATGGCAGTATACCTTTGGGTTGTAAGAATTGTTGGTTTTCAAAGTTAAAATAGTTATGTTTTAAAATGAATTCACTGACTTGAATGATGACGTCAGTTAGTTGGTTGTCAGGAAGTCGGTTCTTGAGGGCTTTTAGTCCGTTGTTGTGGGTTATGTTAGTGTAAAGCGAGGAGACGTCCAGGGTAGCTAGAATGGTATTTTGCGGTACTGTTTTGATCTTCTTTAGCTTGTTTAAAAAGTCAATAGTATCTTGGATAAAACTATTGGCAGCCTGTGCATAAGGCTCGAATAGGGTCTCTACGAAGTGTAATAAGTGTTTAGTAAGATTGTTATTGTTAGAAATAATGGGTCGGCCAGGATTGTTAGGTTTGTGGATTTTGGGTAGAAAGTAAAATTTTCCAGGTTGGGGATTGGGGGAATGTTGGATAAGAGTTGAGATTTATAGGGATCTGGAAAAGATTTAATAAGTTTAGTTATCTCTAATTTGAAATTCTTAGTCGGGTCTAAAGAAAGTGGTTGATAGTTTTGTTGATTGAGTTGATTTTTTCCTTCCTTTATATAATCGTATCTGTTTAAAATCACGGTAGCTCCGCCTTTGTTAGCTGGTTTAATTATAATATTTTTGTTTCTTTTTAAGCTTTGTATAGCTGCTCTTTCTTTACAGCTAATGTTGTCATATGATTTCTGATCTACTTTCATGATTTCGGCGTGCGATTGTTTTCTGAAGCATTCGATATAAAGATCGAGAATTTGGTGACGGCCACTTGGTGGGATCCAGTTACTGTTATTCAAGTTTGATTGTGGTTGATTTTTGTTAAACGTACCTGCAGAGTTGGTCGGAGTGTTAAGAGAAGTTTTGTTGCAGAAAAATTCTTTAAGTCTTAAACGGCGGAAATACGATTCAATCTTACTAAAGAATTGTATTTCGTCTATTTTTTTTTAGCAAAAAGATAAACCGTTTTCGAGAATTGCTAGTTCATATGGACTAGGTTTATAATCGGATAAGTTAACAATTTATTTTATAACCATCAACGTCCACGCACAACCAATCGATCTCCGATGTCGGTGGAGATTGGTCCAAAATCATGTACGTACCTTAGCCGCTCGTTGAAAAACGTGGCAAGGCCATGCTTCCTGCTTAAACAAGACTTAGTTGGTTGGTAATTTGAAAGTATCAACTTCTCTGCATCAGTGCAGTAGGTCTCCTGTAGTAGGATGACGAGTGCCTCAGACTGCATAACAAGGTAATGAGGAACGCTCATCTTACTTGCAGTAAGGCCTTCGATGTTCAGCTGAAGAATAGTGGGTCTTTGGAACTTGTTGGCAATGTGCTCTGAAAAGGGCAGTTTTATCCAGGCATTGCCCTTTCTTGAAAAGGACGTTTGCCAATTAGTAAATCTTCGCTGAACATCGGAATGGGTGTATGGATAGCTTTCCGTTTCGGCAGGTTTGATTTCGGTCTGTCCTGTTTAACACCAAGAACATACTTATTCACGTCCTAGGCTGCGAGAAAGCACTTGCCATATGGACAAAATATTTTTGTTGAAATAGAAAAATTAATATTATCATCAAATGAATAAGTTTTAAATGATGTTACAGTTGATATATCATTAATGTACGTATATTAAAAACTAGATTGGGCCAGGTTTGAACCTTGTGAAACACCACAATTAATTGATTTTAGATTTGAATTTCTATTATTGATACGGGTGAATTGAAACCTATTGTGAAGGCTGTCACAAATAAAATCAAGTGCAATACCTCTTATACCATACCAATTTAATTTTTTTAACAAATAGAATAATCCACTTTGTCAAAGGTTTTTTTTAAATCAACAAATATACTACCTGTTACATTTCCTTTATATTTATTTAGAACCAATTCATTAAAGACATTTGCCACTGCTAAAGGAGTTAAATGATTAGTTCGAAATCCATATCTTCAAATGCAATGCACCTGCAATCTCCACTCTTGTTTTTTGTTTGTGAAATTACATGTGACCCGACAATTGATCGAATGACACTTGATCGAACAGCACTTGATCAAACAACACTTGATTGAAACTGCATTTGATCGAAACGACACTTGATCGAATGCATTGATTGAATGCTGATGATTTAGCATTGTTGCATTCTTCTGGAAACTGGAAGGACTTGGAGGGGACTTTAAGCCAAGACATGTGCACACTGTCAGCGTATCTCCATACTTGGAGGTTGAAGCTCAGTCATACTAAGACGGTGACGGCAGCCTTTCACTTAAATAACCGAGAGGCCAAATGTGAGCTAAAGGTCTACAACAACGATAGACTTTTACCGTTCTGTCCAACCCCTCCTTACCTTGGGGTAAAACTGGACAGATCGCTCACGTTTCGTCACAATTTAGTGGCATTGCGCAAAAAACTATCATCGCGCGTGACACTGCTGAGGCGACTCGTGGGCTCGGGATGGGGTGCTGGTGCTAAAACACTACGCATAGCTACCTTATCTCTAGTCTACTCAACAGCTGAGTACTTTGCGCCAGTCTGGTGTCGCAGTGCTCACACTCGCCTCATTGACAGTGTCTTGAACGACGCCTTGCGCATAGTTACTGGATGCCTGATTCCCACTCCAACGGACCACCTACCTGTACTCTCAGGCATCCAGCCAGCTGAGTTTCGCCGAATGGGAGCGACACTCTCCTTGGGTCACCGTGGATCTCTGGACCCCAATCATATCTTGTATGGTCTTTTAAGTGGGTCCTCAGATACTGGCCAATTGAGCTAAGATCCAGACGCCCGTTTGTGCCAGCTGCGCGAAATCTTTTGGACAACCTTGCCAGACTTGGAATCCGCGCTTCTGAATGGAGAAATTACAAATGGAAAACGAAGTACTGTAAAAATGTTTTCAGGCTTCGTGCTTTTGTGCCCGAGACCGGTGCAAGGCCTGTTGGGATGGGCTTACACCGAGCAGCTTGAGTTAAGCTCAACCGCCTGCGGACTGGTGTTGGGCGATTCCATTCGTCCATGCACAAATGGGGTCTCGCTCCTTCACCGAATTGCGAGTGTGGCGCCTCTGAACAAACCGCAGACCATGTTCTAACAGCGTGCCCGATACATCGGGCACCACATGCAACACGAGGTCTGACGGTTTTGGATAACAAAACTCAATGCTGGCTTAATGACACCACTGCCAGCATCTGATTCAGGCAGTGCAGCAGTCTGGGGCAGTAAAAGGATAAACCCTCGGCCCTAGTTCTGTTTGTGTCTGACCTGGAGTGGATGCCCTTCAAACGACGACGACGACGACGGTCCAAAATCTTAGTTGCTCGTGGACAAACGTGGCAAGGCCATGGTTCCTGCTTAAACAAGATCCAGCTAGTTGGTAGTTTGGAAGTACCAACTTCTCTGCATCAGTCCTCTGCAGTGGGTCTTCTGCAGTAGGATGACGAGTGCCTCAAACTGCATAGCGAGGTGATGAAGAACGTTCATCTTGCTTGCAGTGAGGCCTTCGATGTTTAGCTGAAAAATAGTGGGTATTCGGCACTTGTTGGCAATGTGCCCTGAAAAGGGCAGTTTTATCCTAGCATTGCCCCGTCCTGAAAAGGACGTTTGCCGATTAACAGACCCACACTGAACATCGGAATGGGTGGATACCCTTCCGTTTTGGTAGGTTCGGTTTCGGTCTGTCATTTTAAAATCAATGAGCAGACTTACTCACGTCCCACGCTGCGAGAAAGCAACTACCATCTGGGACATTTGATCGAACAACACTTAATCAAAACGACATTTGATTGAAAAGACACTTGATCGAAGCGATACTTGATCGAAACGGCATATGATCGAAACAACACTTAATCAAATAAAGAAAGAGAAAATTTACAACTTGAATCTGTCCCACTTTTGTCAAGTTTTTGCCTCTAAAATGTAGCAATCTCTAAAAAAATAGGTCTTCATTTTGAATCTGTGTCTGATTTCTGTAAGGGTCTGCAAGGGTGGGGCCATGGCACCATGCCCCTCTAAATAACTGACTACAATGTAAAAAGAATGCAAAAAATAGAAGCATTAGGTATCTAACGAAACATAACCATGACAAGAAAACTAGTTGTTGCCCCGCTAAAACTGCTTTGCCAGAAATTCTAACCTTGACATAAAGAAAAAATTATAAAAATTAGAAAACAAACTGTATTCTTACTAATGGTCTCTGTTTTTTATGAATCTAATTTACAGTAATCTAGTCATTGTTTAATTGTAGAAACATACAAGAGTAAATATTTTTTTATTAACTGCCATTTCGATTAAGTGTGGTTTTGATCAAATGCCATTTCCATCGAATGTCGTTTCGATCAAGTTTCGTTTCGATTAAATGTCGTTTCGATCAAGTGTCATTCGATCCGCTGTCGTTAGATCAACTGTCGTAGCACCGAAGTTACTTTACTCTTGTATAATTTCAGATCTAAAATTTCTCGCACAGTCTTCCAAAGCGTTTCCGAATTTTTTTATAATTTTTGTTTTAAAGGAAAATTTGAAATAGTTAATATTTTTATTTATTTGATCCAATCTATTTTTTAGTCATTTATCGTTTACGCCATTGATGTAGCTTTTTACAAGTTTTCTTTTTTAATGGAGTATGTTTATTTTTCTTCTCACTGTTGGTAGAATTGGATTTTTTAGGAACACTGTATTTAGGTAAACTTTTTATTAATTAAATTAATAATAATAATAATAGTTTGATTGAAAGAAAATTTAAGGTTAGTATTAATGTATAAAACATTGTAATACTGTAAATTATAAATTGGCAGTCAATGATAAATTCAATTTATTCTCTGCATACAAAAAAAATTATTCATCTATAACGAATTTTAAATTTTAAAGTAGTGCACAACGGATTATAACACAAAAATACAAGTTCTATGGTATAAAAACGCAATCCAAACTTAAATCCCATTGTTTGCTGATTTTCATTGTTTTTTTGTTTGTTGTTTGTTTGTTTATTCGTTAATTGTCGTCTTCTGTGTAAATGTATTAATTAATTTTAATTAAGTATCTTTTTCTTAATCACATTACTTGTCTTGATATGTGCTTGAAAAGCAATCTTGAAATAAAAATGTTAAAATAATTCAGCCTATACTGCTGATTCTTGCTAATCCAGTTAAATGAAAAACGTTTCACCGAAGCTGCAACATTTTAAATTAAACCTTAATCGGAACAAACTATTCATTTTTTACTTAAGTTACCAATAAAATCTTAAGTTGTTATCAGAAATTGCAGCATGTTTTAGTTGTTATCAGATGTGTTTCTGTATTATTGTTAAATTGATTTTGTACTATTTTACACAGCTTAAATAGGTTTTGTGCAGGCATCATGCAATTCTAACTATGCACTAAACTACCATACACTAAAAATGCACGACTAATTAAGTTGTTGAACTTAATTTGGTTGGACTTTTTTGGTAAATTTCCCCTCAAGTTGTTTTAGCAGAAATATTTTTTTAGTTTTTAGCTGAAATATTTTTTGAATTATTTTTATCTTTTAAACTTGATAAAATATTTTCATTTTATCTGTTTATAGGTAAATTATTCGAGCTTAATACATGAATTTTTTTCGTCTGTCAGTAGTCTCAGAGAATATGAATATCATAAAAAACAAATAACTTTTCAAATACCAAAAATTACTTTTTAAAATATATAAGATTTAATCCATCAGTTACGAACGCGTAAATGTAAAAAAAAAGTAAACAAATTTATCATTATTTAAAAATTCACTAATACATGATTAGTTTTCAAAAAAATTGAAAACTTTTGTAAATTTGTCGATAGTGTTTACTTAGATTAAAATTGCATAGAGTAAATTATTTACCTAATTAAAGCGGAGATATTGCAAATGGAAACCAAATGTGAAGAAAAGACACTCGAGAATTTTAAACAAGATATTTTACAAAAGAAAGACAATCAGTCTTTATTGGCTGTTCACGTTAACGTTCGAAATGCTAAGGACAAAAAATCTTACTTAAAGGATAAGTTAAATGATGCATTTTTGTTGGATAAACCTTGCGGACCAAATATTCTTTGTTTATCTGAAACTCACAGAGAAATAGATCTTCCTGATTTTAGTTGTTACAATAGATTTTATGGAGATTATGAAATTAACTCATATGGAGGGGTTTGTATGTATGTAAAAAAGGACTTTAAAGCAAAAAAAATGGGAAAAGAATATCATTTTAAGTCAGAATATTTTGAGCACTTGTGGGTAAAGCTACAATTGGATTCAAACAGTATCGTGATCGGCGTTGTCTATAGGCATGGATCAACAAAACAAAAAGAAGAAAAACCACAACAAACAGAAGAAGATATGCTTAATGAATTTCAAGAAGAATTTTTTGAAATTATTGATGATTTAAAGGAGAAAAACCAAAGGTTTTATATTTTGGGGGATTTCAACATAAATTTTCTTCCTAAACCTATTTACTTTAACTATAAAGAAAAGTTAGAATGTCTAAAAGGTTGTAAATCATTAATAGACAAACCTACAAGGGTTTCCAACAATGGGAAAACAAGAAAAGCAATTGATCACATTTATACAAGTGATGCAGACGGTAAATCAGGAGTTGTTCAAACAGATGATATTGCTGACCATTACCCAATTTATTGTTCCATACCAAGAAACAACGAATCAAAAAGGTCGAAGGGAGAATGTGAACAAAATGAAGTGGATGCTTTAGCAAAAGATATGGAAAATGTAAATATAAATGTAAAGAAATAAAAGTATTTTGGGAGTTTAAATTACATTGACTTTTTGTTTGGTATTATTTAAAATATTATCTAAGCTTAACTGTCTTGTGGTAGCACTTAGAATTGCTCATACACTTTGTCTTAAAGTTGTCTTAAAGTTTTAAAATGCAAAATTTCTTTTAATCGTATAATCAAAAAATCTCTAAAGAATCGGTAGACAAACAAACTTATTATTAATTGTAGTAAACTTTCATCTTGGTTTAAACTTTTAAATGTTGAAAATAATTGCAATTTAAAAAAATAAAACAATACAATAATAGTTGATTTAAAAAGTTTTTTAACCTTGCTCTTACGGTCAATAGAATGTACAACCAAATCACAAACAAAAGCGCATTTTATTAAAAATTTATAGCGGCTGTACTTGTTTTAGTGTCGAATTCGATTCAAAACATAAAACAAAAATTCTAAAAGCTCGTTTCCACTACGACCGTTAAATAAAGCATTCTTTATTTCTTTTATTGATCTTTCCGCGCTTAAAATCTAAGTGAACGCTAAGCAAAGCAAGAAAGATTTATAAAACAAACAAAGAATGCTCCACTCCTCGCTCGGAATGGAAGCGAACCCTAATTATAAAAGTGGCTGTAGCAGATACTGTTATAAGCGTATGATTATTTTTATCGATTTTTTGTTTGAAAAAAAATTAATTTTTTAACATTATTTTTAATTGAAAAATAAAATTTGCTAAGATCTGGTTTAATTTACTTTTTAAAATGAATAAGATTTCATTGCCATTTTTGAATCCACAGTCTTTAGATTTATTAAAGTGTTAACCAGTTATCGGCCTGCTCTATATCGTGCGCTTAAATAAAGTAAAGTACAATATTGTTTTTTCATCAATGAATTAATTTATTGTATTGCATTCAGACATATTTTTTTCAGGCACTTTATTTTTGACCCTTTAAAGTTTTTTCTTGTTATTTTATGGTTTAATAAAGTTACCATTCATATGCACTTTTTATGACATTTGTACTTATACATCAGATTTTTGCTATGTATTGGATTGTTGGCTGACATTAATTTCTAAATTTTTTTAAAAATAGTATTTTGCAAGTGCTGCAATTAATCATCCGTAGCAATAAAAGTATGTATCAACTTATTTGTTCAATAAAAGTGTTTTTAAAAATTGAAAAGCAGGGTGGCCGAGTAGTAAAAAGCGTCGTATAGAAGGCAAATGTGATCAATACGGCTGCGATTCAAAACCTATTCGCATCATTTTTTTGCAACCTCAGGAATTTTATGGCACTTTCCTCCGTTGGACGGTTTCATAAAAGCAGCTCTGATTCCAATCATATTTCTTAATCAAAATAAAAAAAGTTTAATAAAATATCGTGGACACTGGACAGAACTAGTTGTAAAGGAAAAAACGCACAGTTTTGCTCATATAAAAAAGATATTTTTGTGAATTACATTAAATCATACCACACGAATAACAGTGAATATTTGGCTTGCAAATTAGTGTATAAACTTCTTTTTATCGCAAAATTCGTTAGCATGATTGCCACCAGCTATCCTATTTTTGTACTAAAATTTTGGTTAGAAAGAAAGTCTGATAAAAGGTTTTAAAAATTGAACTAACTTGAGATTGGCAAAAGCTAAATTAAAAAGAATTTCTATAAAATGGTAGTCAATACTTTTTATATTCACGGCCGTCTAAAGAAAACCCCACGGTCCCACATTAACTCTGACGTCCTATACAGAGGCACCGGAAAATTTTTTGGCAAAAAAAGTAATTTTGTAATACGGTCATAAGAACTCGTTAACACCTAAAAAAAATAGTGTTAAAACAGATTGTTTAAAAAAATGTAACTCGTTTCAAATGGATTAATATTCAGACTTTAAATTAGTAATATACCAATTACATATTTGTAACTGATGCCGATGCCGAACTATAAAAAAATTTTCTCATACAAAAACAAAAAAACACTATTTTAAACTGAAAACGCTTCTAATGTCTACTGTATAGAGCCTGATTTAACTACGTTTAGAATACAGCTTGATGATAGTATTTTACCCCATGTTTCGTGTACATTTCTTGACTTTTAATATTCTACAGTAAAATTGTAAAACTTATCACTAATATTCCTTGCCATTTCTGGTAGCCTACTTACTTCATGTCATCACGAGTTTTTAAAAATTTTTAAAATTGCCTGAAGTCCTTGATTTCACAGAGTTATCGCAATAATGTTGTTTCAAAATAATGTTTAAGATAATACTTTTTGTCGGTTTTCTATGATAAATTTTTTTACTAAATTTGTATAATTTAGATAATTTTGAAAAACTTCTATACAATACAAAAATTTTTGTTATATTTATTTCTTTTTTTAAATTTTTTAACTTATTTACCGTAACATACTTGCGCGACAACTCAAGGCACGTTTACAGTACTTTTTTCTTTCAGCGCGATCTTGGTTTGTTTTATTGAGACTCAAATCCACTCATTTTTTCATGAAAATATAAATAATAAACTGAAGCGTGAAAAAGCGGTAATCCGTAAATAAATGAAAAGAACTAAAAATAAACCAAAAAAGAAAACACATAGTTGTTTTACCGAGCAGTTCACGTCGGTCCTGACTCAGAGGGAATAACGGCAAATACAACGGGGATTATGAAAAACTAATCTAAGTCTACTCAAGACTTTAACCACCTGCCCACAAATACTGCTGTTGGTCGCCTCTCAGATTGAGAAAAGTGACAATCCAAACAGATACAACAAATTACTCTAAGTCTACTCAAGACTTTAACCAGCCGTCTACAAAGACTTCAACCAGCCGGCACATTGCCAACAAGTGCCGAATACCCACTATTCTTCAGCTAAACATCGAAGGCCTCACTGCAAGCAAGATGAACTTTCTTCATCACCTCGCTATGCAGTTTGAGGCACTCGTTATCCTACTGCAGAAGACCCACTGGACTGATGCAGAGAAGTTGGTACTTCCAAACTACCAACTAGCTGGGTCTTGTTTAAGCAGGAAGCATAGCCTTGCCACGTTTGTCCACGAGCGACTGAGATACACGCTTTTGGACCAATCTTCACCGACATCGGAGATCGAGTGGCTGTGTGTGGACGTTGATGGCTATAAAATAGTCAACGTCTACAAACCGCCGCCAGCACGATTGCGAACCCTGGATCTCCCAGTGTTTCCTCACCCCTGTCTTCACGCTGGCGATTTTAACTGTAGTCATGCTCACTGGAGTTACCACGACAACAGTCCGGACGGTGAGTGCTTGGCTGGATGGGCAAGTATTAATTGTCTTGCCCTCCTATATAATGCCAAGGACGCTGCCAGTTTTTATTCCGGCCGCTGGAACACTGGCATCAATCCAGATCTAGCTTTTGCTAGAGTACGTCCAAACAGTCGCTTATCGGATAGACGTGTCCTTGACAAGTTCCCCAGGTCACAACACTGACCTTCGCTTATTACATCACCAAGGTTTGCTATGGCAGTGCCAAGCATACCTGTTAAGCGATAAAAGCTCCGCAAGGCCAAATGGAGTCACTACATTGTTTTGACAAATAAATTTGCAAAGACTTTGTTGCCGCCTGATTCACTTGATGTGGATGCGGCTTACCAGGACTTCTGTAACACCATTAAGAAAGCAGCCAAAAAGACTATCCCACGCAGGTATCGAAATAACTATATTCCGTGTTGAGATGCAGAGTATGAATCCTTCTATAAAACCTTTCTGCCGTCTCCTCAGGCAGACAACTTAAGTTTGGCTGCTACAGCTCTGCTTTCCAAGCTTGACAGAAAGCGTAGGAATTGATGGTCCGAGCCAGTTCGGAGCATTGACTTCTCACACTCTAGTCGAAAAGCGTGGATTATTTTGAACAATCTTACTGGTAGGTCACGACACTCTCCTCGTCACTGACCCGTTTCAGCCGATGCTATTGCATCTCAGCTGGTTAGAAATGGAAAATACGAGGCTGTTGATCGCAAGTCATCTCGACTTGTCTTTCAAAAAGTGTCTGACCTTTGGAGGCCACAACACCAGACCCAGTAAATATCTCTGACGATTTTTCACAGAAAGAATTTGCTGCTGCCCTCCAACATTTAAAACCAGGTAAAGCTCCGGGACCTGATTCCATCTGCTCAGAGCTTATACTCCAGGTTACGTGACTTCCTTTCTTCCTGTTTGCGCCGACTCAAAATTCCCAAGATCTGGAGAAGAGCGCTTGTGGTCGCGATCCCAAAACCAGGAAAGCCTATGGGGGACCCAAAGAGTTATCGACCGATATATCTGCTCTGTGTCCCCTACAAGATCCTCGAGAGACTTATCTACGCCCGCGTTGAGCCATTAATCGATCAACTGCTCCCTAAAGAGCAGGCTGGGTTTCGACGCGGGAAGTCAACTGTAGATCAAGTTGTTCTGCTAACCCAGAACATCGAGGATTCTTTAGAGGCTAAAAAGAAGGCTGGTGCCGTATTTATTGATCCGACAGCTGCTTATGACACTGTCTGGCACTGTGGCCTTACCTGCAAGATGCTGAGACTTCTTCCGGATAAGCACATGGTCAGAATGATTATGGAGCTTGTCCGAAATCGAAGTTTCACCATTACCACCGGTGACAGCAAGCAAAGCAGGCTACGCCGTCTTAAAAACGGCGTTCCTCAGGAATCGGTCTTGGCTCCCCTCCTATTTAAAATCTATACGTACGATCTTCCTTCCATGATTTCCAGAAAGTTTGCTTATGCTGATGATTTAGCATTGTTGCATTCTTCTGGAAACTGGAAGGACTTGGAGGGGACTTTAAGCCAAGACATGTGCACACTGTCAGCGTATCTCCATACTTGGAGGTTGAAGCTCAGTCATACTAAGACGGTGACGGCAGCCTTTCACTTAAATAACCGAGAGGCCAAATGTGAGCTAAAGGTCTACAACAACGATAGACTTTTACCGTTCTGTCCAACCCCTCCTTACCTTGGGGTAAAACTGGACAGATCGCTCACGTTTCGTCACAATTTAGTGGCATTGCGCAAAAAACTATCATCGCGCGTGACACTGCTGAGGCGACTCGTGGGCTCGGGATGGGGTGCTGGTGCTAAAACACTACGCATAGCTACCTTATCTCTAGTCTACTCAACAGCTGAGTACTTTGCGCCAGTCTGGTGTCGCAGTGCTCACACTCGCCTCATTGACAGTGTCTTGAACGACGCCTTGCGCATAGTTACTGGATGCCTGATTCCCACTCCAACGGACCACCTACCTGTACTCTCAGGCATCCAGCCAGCTGAGTTTCGCCGAATGGGAGCGACACTCTCCTTGGGTCACCGTGGATCTCTGGACCCCAATCATATCTTGTATGGTCTTTTAAGTGGGTCCTCAGATACTGGCCAATTGAGCTAAGATCCAGACGCCCGTTTGTGCCAGCTGCGCGAAATCTTTTGGACAACCTTGCCAGACTTGGAATCCGCGCTTCTGAATGGAGAAATTACAAATGGAAAACGAAGTACTGTAAAAATGTTTTCAGGCTTCGTGCTTTTGTGCCCGAGACCGGTGCAAGGCCTGTTGGGATGGGCTTACACCGAGCAGCTTGAGTTAAGCTCAACCGCCTGCGGACTGGTGTTGGGCGATTCCATTCGTCCATGCACAAATGGGGTCTCGCTCCTTCACCGAATTGCGAGTGTGGCGCCTCTGAACAAACCGCAGACCATGTTCTAACAGCGTGCCCGATACATCGGGCACCACATGGAGCACAAAGTCTGACGGTTTTGGATAACAAAACTCAATGCTGGCTTAATGACATCACTGCCAGCATCTGATTCAGGCAGTGCAGCAGTCTGGGGTAGTAAAAAGATAAACCCTCGGCCCCAGTTCTGTTTGTGTCTGACCTAGAGTGGATGCCCTTCAAACGACGACGACGACCAAGCCGTGTTCCCATTGTTGTCCCTGTCTTAGTGATGCCAGTATTTTTTACTTATTTTGAACACGTAACATTAATTTCAAAATTAGTTTCAAATTCTCAGAATTTTTTTCGGTTTCCTAACCCATTCCTTGAAAATCCACTGGTCCCTGAATAGAGTGAATAGATTTTTTTTAAAGATACTAAAGCGCGCAATTGATTATCGAATAGTGATTCAAGAAAATAAAACTACTGTTAAAACAAGCGTTAGCAATTTATTCAAAACTTACTTAAACGATTCAACATTAGTATTGGCCGTTTAGTGGTTTATTCGATTATACTGCTGCGATACAAAATTTTACAAAATTTAATTTTTATTTTAATGCAATAAAAAAATTTCTAAATTTATTCCAAAACGTAACTAAAAAGTAACACGCAATTTGTACAAAAGAGAAAGTTCATGTTGTTACTTCAAATTGATTCTAAGTTTAAAAACTATGCAAAAATGATATCTGAAGAATTAAGAGGATTTGAAACTAATTTTTAAACAAGCTGCATAAAGATGAGAAACACCAGACTCGAGTTTTGCTCTCATTAGAGCTCATCAGTGATGCTTATCTCACCGCGAATCGAACCTGCGACCTGATGACAGACCCGATGAACTGATGACGGACCTGATGACGGACCTGATGACAGACCGGGACTGTCCCGGTCATGAGGTACGGCCTTGGAATTACAACATAGTGGATTCTATGTATTCCTTGTTCAGTAAATCCGGGAATAAGTTATAACAGCTGCTTTGAGTACATCTGTCGTCCGGGATCTGTAGTCTAGTGGTATAGTAACCTGCGTGGAAGACTACAGGTCCCAGGTTCGATTCGCGGTGAGATAAGCATCACTAATGAGAGCGAAACTCGAGTCTGGTGTTTCTCATCTTTATGCAGCTTATTAAAAAAAAAAATGATATCATAAGTAATTTAAACAGAAAAATGTATATGAAAATAGAAATGATTTTTAAGCTATACTATATTGGACATAACTGATGTTTTATCAAATAAAGCAATATATGGAGTAAATTTTAATCTAGTTTAATACTTAATAACTAAGGATTAGAATAATGAAGTTATACAATGCAAAAAAATTGGATAATGATCAAATAGATATTGGAAATATCTTATGATTCCCGATTGAGAACCTTCAGAAACAATATCGTTGGTAAAAATATGATTAACCAATGTTGCGTTTTCTTGTTCTTGTGCTGTCCTGGTTATTAAAAGTTTACAATTATTTCCCCTTACAATCTCACGATAACACTCGATTTCTTGGTTATTTTGCAGCAGATCAACGTTTATAATACCAAAAACGTAGAAAATTTTATTTTCTATATTCCTAATTACTTCTCTTAACTTAATACAGAATTGGTCAAGATCAGTTTGGGGACGCCTACGTATGGATCAAATAACAACTTTTCTTTCATCTTTTTTTCGCTTAATTTCTATCCATACGTTTTCAGCTTCGCAATTATTGATTTGCAAATCTTCTCTTCTTGTTGCTTTTTCACCCTGTTTAGTTAAATCTAATAATTGATTTGAGTATCTTTCATTAAAATTGCCGATCCTCCTCGTTCAACAGTGGCAGGCCTTTCAGTTACATAAGATGAATAACTTTCAATACAACCCCTCGCCAATATCATTGATTTTTGATAATTAAATAACATCAGGAGTTGGTTTAAAATAGTTTTGCAAAATTTCATTGAATCTTTGTTTTTTTCTTCCCTAGCCATCAATTCTTAATGTATGTAATAAATTTGATCTTTCTTAACTTCGATTTTTGATTTCAATGTTTCAAATTTACTACCGGTAACTATTAATATTGGTTCCGAAAAAGATGAGTCATTTTTTAAAGTCACTGAAGATAAGTTTCAGCCAAATCATTTAAAGAATTGCTCATCTTGTTAGTGATTACTTGGCGAATAATTAATATTTTGATAAACACAATATTCTAAGGTAGTTGATTATGCTAAAAAAATAGTTTTGTTAAAAACGCCAAGGAATACACAGTTCAGAAAAATTCTATTTCTTAATTGAAACAAAATTATAATTAAATAAACAACAAATTTGTTTTCATGTGGAATGAAATTTAAGCTGTGATTGCAATTTCATATTGCTGTATTTCAAGAAAAAAATTTACATGTTTAGTATTAAGTCTAAAACCTTTGAAATCAAAACTTTATAGATAATATTCAAGTTAAAAAGTTAAAATAACATTCTAAAAACTATCTTTTAACTACTTAACTACTTTTACATTTTTGTCAAAGCAATGGCTTAATCTAATTAAACAATGTCGTTATGCAATGCCGAGCAACAGTAAAAACTTAAAAACACAACTTAATAAAATGCTTTTTTTGTTGTTTCTGGTTATTTTTTGATAAATGATATTAAATTTCAAACAAATTTTAAAAAATTTTTATTGTTGTCACACTTTATTAATAATTAAAATCTTAACTCAATAACCCTATAACGGATTTTCAGTCTTTTGCAGTAATTCAAGGTTTTGATTATGACGTCATCTTTATTATTGTTACTTAGTGATTGCGTAATCGGCACACTATTCTCGGTTTAATTTATTTTGTCTACAAGTTATTCTTAAATTCGATATTAAAATAGAACACGTTAAGTTACTAAGGAATTTGAATTACTCGTTAGAGTCAAGCATGTGAAAATAAACTTTTTACCTAAAATCAATTTTGTTTTTTGAAATTTGGTTCTTAATAAGCACCTAAAATTTTTTGAACAAAAGAAACCCCATCGTAATACTTCGGTATGACCAGCCATTCATGAACAAACTTCTATTCTTCAGATGCCAATTCTTACATGTAAACTTGTTGCAAATAAAATAGATTTAAATTCAAACTATTGCAAAAAACCAACCAAACAATAGTTGTCAAGCTTTTAGGTTTATATCTGGTATGTTTATGTGTGCTTTTAATCTGTTCACAACTAAATAAAATTATATTTTTATAATTTTTTATTTAAGTTGTCTTTGCAAAAAACCTAATTCACGGCAAAGCGAAAATATGTAAGCTTGTCTTTATTAAAAAGTGATTTCTAAGTATAAGGACTTTTCACTAAATATGCTTTCTTGTTTTGAAATTTGGTAATAATTAAACACTAAACAATTTTCGATTGTAGGGAACCCAGTATCGTCATTATCCAGTACGAGCTCCCAAATATGAAAAAACTTGCATTCTTCTGTTGTCGACCCATGCATGCGTGCAAAGTTGCTGCAAATAAAATAAATATTTGAAGAATTAAGAGAATTTGGAATTAATTTTTAAACAAGCTGCATAAAGATGAGAAACACCAGACTCGAGTTTCGCTCTCACGCTTGTCGGGTAAGTCCCGGTCATGAGGTACGGCCTTGGAATTGCAACATAGTGGATTCTATGTATTCCTTGTTCAGTAAATCCGGGAATAAGTTATAACAGCTGCTTTGAGTACATCTTTCGTCCGGGATCTGTAGTCTAGTGGTATAGTAACCTGCGTGGAAGACTACAGGTCCCAGGTTCGATTCGCGGTGAGATAAGCATCACTGACGAGCTCTAATGAGAGCGAAACTCGAGTCTGGTGTTTCTCATCTTTATGCAGCTTGTTTAAAAAAAATAAATATTATTATTTTAAATATGGAAGGAAACCATTTAAACAATTGTCATCACGTTTTTAGGGTTTTAAAAAGCTCAAATTTAAATCCTATAGACTTTTAATTTGTTTAATTCTTAATTAAATTACATTTTTAGAATTTTTTATTTAAATTCAGTCTGCAAAAGAAAAATTTACAACAAAGCTAGAAGGTGGGAGCTTGTCTTTGTTTAAAAATGAAGAACGTATTAAATTTTGTGCTAATTTTGAAGTCGTTTGAAAAAATTAAACATAACAAATGAAATGCATTTGAATTATTGTAACTTGAATTTAGCCAATATCTTTTGCATTTATCAATAACACCAGGACTTGATCAACCAATTTTAAAAATTCTTTAGCAAGAACATGTTTTATATTTTGTTTTGTTTTATTATTCACTTCTGATCACTGCCAACCATTCAAATGACTTTTATCCTAATTGTTTCATGAAAAGTTTTAGTTAATGTTTTTTGCTTTTTTGTGAACAAACTGGACTTAATTTTTTTTTCGTTACAGCTACTAGGTATTTATCTAAACTATCCAAAACGTTTGTAATCTATCTTTAAAAAAAAGGTCTCGGTTTTAAACGATATTAAAGAGGTTACGAATGAAATCAAAAAAGAAAAAAGTATCCTAAAAGCTTTTTGCATTTCATAAAGAAGCCTATTCTATCGCTGCTAAATTCAAAAAAATCTGCGAGTTTTTTTAATTCGCAATTGATAACAAATTTAATTGTTTCAAAAAATCCGCTGTTAAAAGAAAAGTTTTTTCATAACAACCGAATGAACAATATTTCTAAATATAAAGTTTTAGAAATTTTGAAAATTATAGCAATCATTTTTGAACAACTAATAAAACAATGAGGTTGCTAAAAAGATTTAAAATTCAACAGTATTTTGATTTTTTTTCTGATTTTAGGGGAAAAATTTAAGTATTAAGATTACGTATATGCGTAGTAGTTATATAAGCGAGTCAAAAAAACGTTTACGACAACAAGTTGAAAAACACTGTTTTAAGATGGTGGTTTGGTTACTGAGATAGTGTAGAATCCACGATTCATTATTTATGAAAATTTTCCGACAAAAATTTTGATATCTTAACAAATGCTTGATGAAGGCCAGTTTTTTACTATTCATCCTTGCCCTCAGTTAATTTAGTTTGTTTTTGTTTTCTATTTATAAATAAAAGTAATAAACTTTTTTTCAATTCAGCTAAGTCAGAATTTCTCAACTTTTTTAATATTTTGTATTTCTCAAATTAATTTTTTGGTTATTTTTACTTTCAAATAAAAACTTAAACCGAGCAAAACTCTGCAACTTTAAAGCAAAAACATGTTTTTGATTGTTTGTGGCACCTCTAGCAATTCGAAACGACACACTGAAGTGCTGCGACACCCGATTGAAAACCACTGAGATAAGTGGTTAAATACAAATTAAAAAATAGCTCTTTTAAAATAATATTGCATTTATAGACAACCTGGTGTTAATAGATAAATTAATTAATAGATAAATAAATAAACTTTATAGACAACCTTTCTTTTATTTTTTTATTTTTTTTTTTTATTTTAATCTCTATATTTATCCTCCTGACTCGCAGGAAAGCGACGGAGGCGCTATACATAGGGTAGGCAATTACCCCGACTTGCTTCCGGAGATGCCAAGATATTGCTGTCCGCTTGTAATTTAGTAGAGATATTACTGTAATTTAGAACTGCTTGTCAAGACCACCAAGCAGGGGAAAGTGCCGTAAAGTGTTTTTCCCAAGAACACAACAGAATGGCGCAAGTGGGTTTTGAACCGAGACCATGTTGATCATCAGTCCGGTGCGTTAACCACTCGACCACGCTGCCGACAAATATGGAAATAATATGGAAATTATATGGAAATAAACGCAAATATTATCAAAAAACATACGACCCAGTTCCCCAAATCAAATATCAAACTAAAAAATAAGATTATTTTATTGCTAAATAAGAAATTTATTTGTTAGATATGACCAGTCACAACTGAATGAATTTACATTTTTAACATGTTTACCGATGAATGCAGCGCTGTATGCAAATGTCATTTTTTAGGTTCAAAATTTTTCAAAACTTATTTGAACTATAAACGTGATATTTTAAAGCATGGTATTTGTCGGTGCCCCTTCATAAAAGCTAGTTATGAAACAGCTAGGTAGAAAAGAGTTAGTTTCAAAACAGTTAGAACCACAAAAAGCTAGCTACAAAAGAGCTAGATCACAAAGAGCTAGTAAAAAAACAGGTTAGTGCCATAAGTATTTTGTACCAATTTTTGTAGCTGGCTACAAAAGAGCTATAACAATTATTGATTTAATTTATATAATAATTATTAACTAAAGGAATGATTGTTAGACATTATATGGATATTTTATTAGTACAAGTCTTACATACAAACTAATTTTTTAGTCCTTTTATGACTATCTTATAGCACTAGCTCTTTTGTGGAATTAACTTTTTTGGAGGCTATTTATTTTTGGGTTAGCTCTTTTGTTGTAGCAGCTCTTTTTTGACTATTAGTTTTGTATTGCTCTTTTGTGATACAATCGTGTTTGTCACTTGCGTCATTTTGAACAATTTCAAACATTTTTAATCTTGTTTATTTAAAATTTTTATCACCAGACACCTCATCAAGTAGTTTCAGACAGTTTGCTCAAATAATTTCTTTCAAACTTCGCTTGGGTCACTTGTGCAATCTTATAGAACTCTTTAACCATCAATTTGAAGTGAAGATTAATTTTGTTCTTCAAGATCTTTCTCTTTTTTTTTACACTCAAAATTAACTGCTACGAGTTCTGATATGTTTGCCATCGTCTAAAGAACATACTCTCCATAACAAATACAAACAGTGCTGGGACCGAGCATTTATCTTTTACTATCCCAGGCTGATGCACTGCCCAAGTTACATGCTGGCAGCAATAGCAAGTAATGCATCTCAAAAACGTCCCAGAAAAAATACGACGGTTATTATCAGGGTTGTGCAGTCGAAGTTGAAGTCGTGGAGTCGTATGTTTTTGAGCGGAGTCGGAGCCGGAGTCGTTTTTTAGTTTTGCTAGAGTCGGAGTCGGGAGTCGGAGTCGGTTTGTTTAGATGTGCAGGAGTCGGAGTCGGAGTTAAAGTCGTTATTGTTTTTTGTGAATCCGACTCCGCTTTAAGCTAAATTAAATTTACAGGTTCGCTACAGCTGGTCAAATGTATCAAACCAATAAACAAGCATGCGCTTATACGGTGAATACTTTTCCGAAGACAGTGTCGCTTTTGGCCCTCAATTTTGAAATAAATAAAGAACGGCTTTTTCTTTAAATCGACAGACCAAAGAGTATATTTTCTTTGAAAAATGTAAACTTGTCTTCGGTTTAGTAACAATTCTTCAAAAGTCTATTGAAGATTAAAAAAATAGCTTTTACATTAATACGATGACAAAATAAACTTTTAATTGATGTGAAAACTTTTTTGAATTTTTGCAGACAAAATAATCCATCAAAAACTTTTGTCTCAAGCATTAGTTTGTATGGTATAAAAAACTTATCCAGTTAAAATATATCATTAGTTGGGTAGCCTATATTTTTTCACCGCTCGACTTTTAAAGTGTAAATCTTTTTTGGTTTAAAGTCAAGGCAGGTAAAATACAAAAAGGTCTTTAATTCAAAATTCATAAGTTCTTCTTCCTTCGCAAATCAGAGCAAGTTCAACTTCAAGAAATACTAGAAAAGGCGAAGAAAAAGGCGGTGCAAAATGGACACCTGCTTTATTTCTTTCAATTTCAAAGCTTCCATTTATTTTTTTACCTTCTTTTATTTTTTTATTTTAGTTAAAGTTATAAAATTAAAATTGGACGCTTTATTATTGTTCCGGGTGTTTTCAGGTGATAACATATTTGGAAAAGATTTGTTGTAAAATTAGATACGAAGCAAAGTCCATTTGTTGATCAATCGATCACTAAATTCAAAAGCTTTTTGATTCTGCAGTATGACAAAGTAAAATTTAAACAAGGTTTATGATTTAAATTTTTTTTTTAACGATCATAGCATATGATCATTTTGCCCCAAGCAACTGTACCAGATTAAAGTTAATACAGTTTCTCATGCAGAAAGCTGATAAATTGTGTGTTTGATTTAGATTTTAATAGCCTATATCTTCAAACTCTTTAAATATTTTCAATATACGAGCGTATTTTCAATATAGCCTATATCTTCAAACTCTTTATATATGCGACAAGCACTTTAAACGAAGAATTAAATTCTATTGTGGATGAGTGTAATAAACTGGCTAGTTGTAGTGTTTCTAAACAAAGTAATGAAGATGAAAGAAGTTTTTATTATTTTTCTGTCATATCCCCTCTTCCTACTGCGAAGTTAACCCATGGAAAACGTAAAGCAAAACAGGCCATCCATATAACTGGTTCTTGGTTTAAAAAATTTATCACTGTAAGTGAAACAGCATTGAAAAAACTAAAATAAGCCTACGTTAAAAAAAATTCAAGCAATGAATAAAGCATATAAAATCAATAAAGCAAAATATATCTGTTTGCTTTGCACACTAGCTTATGAAAAACTACCATCTGAAAATTGGATTCAGTGTACCAATCGATTTTTCTATTATACTGTAGGTACTGGCCAAGAATTTTTTGTGCAATTTTTGTCGCGTTTAATTTTTTTGCAGTACCATGTCTGTATAAAAAATGTCTCTATTTGATTTTTTTAGCTGCCATAAAGCAGAAGTACTAATATTGATTCTGAAATTTATAATAAGATAAAAAATATTTTAAATTTTACCTGGGACAAAGCGAACACTCTATGACCACCGGAGCCCGGGGCAAAACGGCCGTTTAAGTAAAATATAAATTTTTATGCTCTTGCCACGGGTTTTAAATTATATTCATGAGATAGCATATTGTCAGAGCAATTATAAAATCTTTTTTTATTAATTTAAGTCCAGCATCGAAGATGTTACGCAAATTTATAATAACTAAAACCGTTTTGCCCCGCCATCCCTGATATATTTTTGAATGAAAAGCTTGTAACACGACGTTTCGTCCGTTACATCGGTAAAACCAACACACAATTCACAGCGTATTTAAAAGTCAAAAACTAAACTAATGATCCCAATGGTCATAGGCAGCCTACACAACAACAATTCAACAACTTCGTGCAACAGAACTAAAATCAATAGGTTAAAAATACATATTTATATTAAAATTTTTATATTATAGTGTATTTTAGAAAAAAATTCTAATCTTTATCATTTACTGAATTTTTTATATAATTAATATACAATGATTTAAAAAAATGGTTTTTTTCAAAATCATTATTAAATTTAATACTTCAAAATTTAAAAAATTAATTCTATGTTCATATTTAAAGCGATGTTTAATTGATGTAGTTTTTCCATTCAATTCATTTGCTTTCAATCACGTTTATGTTTAGATAAGCAAGTAATAAAACATCTACCCGTTTCAATGTTCTTCCTTAAATATACCTGATTAATAAATCAACTTTAAATATAAACCCGATTGGAATTTTCTTTCTAAAATACATCAAAATATAAAAATTTTATTATGAATATGGATTATTAACCTGTTGATTTTAGTTCTGTTGGACGAAGTTGTTGAATTGTTGTTGTTTAGGCTGCTTCTGACCATTGGGATCATTAGTTTGGTTTTTGACTTTTAAATACGTTGTGAATTGTGTGTTGTTGTTTACCGATGTAACGGATGAAATGTCGTGTTACAAGCTTTTCTTTAAAAAATACATTACAATAATATATCACGTCTTTTGTTGTATTTGTTAAAGTTGAACTTGCCTCTGATTGTGCCAGAAAAACTTATAAATTCTAAATTAAATACTATCCCGGGTAACTATGTTTACATTAATTAAGAAAAGATCTTTATTTGCAACAAGAACGTTCCATGTTTATGAGTATGCTGAATCAAAAATATTTGTCGCCCAAGTTATTTTCCGACCATAGTTAAAGCCTTAAAAAATTTAACGTTTTTTCTGGTTACAAATGTTTCAGCCAACGGTAGGCCTACTTAGCAAGTGGCAAAGACGTGTATCAGTGATTAAAAAACCTAGGCTTGGACAAACTTTTATGCACGTTGACTCTAAACAAATAAAAATATTTTATGAACCCCTAATCTAGTACACACGATTAATTGCTTAACGTAAATATTTGGTTTTTTATCTTTATTTACAAGCAATTATTTTTTTTACATTACATGTGATAAAAAGCAAGTAAAAACTAAAAAAAGATCTTCATTTTAATAGATATTCATTTTTTAATTTTTGACACTTTCGCTTTATTGCTCGGGAAGCTCAAACTTATATTTATATTGAACCTTATTCAATTCCTCTGATGTTCCAATCAACCACTTGAAAGTCTAAACCAGTAGTTCCCAAACATTTTTGCTGCGTGGCCCAAATTTTGATTTAAAAACAGTTTGTGGCCCACCCCTTTTTTAAATATTTATACACTTGTTTATGCGCATTAGCAATTTTCATAGGTTCCATTAAAGTAAAACTATAAAAATTTAACACAAAAATACAGAAATTGATTTTCTACAATTTAGTTTTCAATGAGAAGGATGCTCTTGCGCTTTAGCAACAAGCTTTAAAATTCTTGGCTCTGTTGTCGAAAGAGCACAGCGAATGTCATGTTCAACGTCAAGGCGATTGCGTTGCTTCGACTTCATACATACTAGCGTTGAAAATACAGATTCACAAAGCCATGTAGAGCTGAAAGCCAATAACTTTTTTAGAGCAATTTTGCTTATTTCTGGATATGACGATGCCACACTTAGCCAGAATTACATGACTGGCAAAGTTTCGAACAGATCTCGGCAGCTGGAGTCGTTTTTCAAGTCAATCAATTGGTCTTGCAATTCATCTTCCACATTTTCAGGGGAAAGCCGAAACGGATTTCTAGCAAGTGATAGGTCATCTCCACTAATTTCAGAAAAATATTGTTTGAATTCGCTTTCCAGTTCTTTAAGATGTTGAACAACATTGGTCTTCAGTTCATCATTTATCTCGGAAATATCAGACAGGTTGTTAAACATTGCAAAATTGCCGTTTTGAGCTTTTTGTCTCCAGTTTGCCAATTTTTCAACAAACGCACTGATCGAGTCCATGTTCTGAATAATGTTTTTTCTTTTCCCTGCATTTTCAGGTTAAGAGTGTTTAAAGAATGAAATATATCTACCACGTATGCCAATCCAGCAATAAATTTTGCATTGGTAAAGTGAAATGCTAACTCAGGTTTTGTATCATTTAAATAGATTTTCAGCTCATCTCGGAGCTCAAACACTCTGGATAAAACGTTTCCTTTAGATAGCCACCGAACTTTTGTGTAATACAAAAGGTTTTTATGTTCAGATTCCATGTCTTCGCAATTTTTCTAAATAGATGAGTGTGCAAAGAGCAGCTTTTCACAAAATTTACTATTTTAATAGTAACGTTAAGCACATCTTGCAGACCACGAGGTAAAGTTTTAAAAGCCAGAGCTTCCCGGTGAATGAAGCAATGAGTAAATATAACGCCAGTAGCCTTACTTTGCACGAGTGCCCGAAATCCACTTTTGGACCTAAGCATCGCAGGGGCACCGTCAGTGCACACGCCACAGAGATTGTTCCATGATATTTCGTTTTCATTGAAAAAATGATTAACTTTTTCCAATACATCTGATGCCTTTGTACTGGTGTTCAAAGCACTGCAAAAGAGTAGTTCTTCCTTTACAGATGTGCCAACTCATAGCGGAGAAAAACCATGAGTTGAGAAATTAAGAATACATCAACAGACTCATCCAGCTGGATTGAAAATAGACCAAAAACAGATTTGTTTATTTCAGTTATTACTTGTTGCTTAATGTCTTCTGACATTGCTGCAATTCGTCTCTTTACTGTGTTGTTAGATAAAGGGATATCTTTGAGACTTTTCTCATGTTTATCACCCAGCATAATTCTTGTCACGGCCAGTGCAGATTGTTTAATAACGGTTTCAGCAATATTGTGAGCTTTTTTTCTGCTTAGCTATTATTTGGCTAGCAACGAAAGATGCGTCTGTAAGTTTCTGATCAGTTTGTTGAAAGTTTCCAGTTTTGTCAAGTCGTTAACGTTTACAGCTAGATTCCAGTCGTCTAAAATACTCGATGCTTTTATTCTTTAATTCAGGATGATTTTTTTTCAGGTGATTACTCAATTTACTTGGTCTCAATGACTCGTTGCTTAAGACGCGGTAGCATACTACGCACTGTCCCTTTTCCACTGCATAACCATTTAACAAAGTAAACCCAAATTTAATGTAGCTATCATCATACTTTCTTTTATTAGCCATTGAACCTTTGCATTTATTATTTTGTAAACTTGCATTCTAGCTTTTTTTGCTAAAAACCGCTCAACTAACTAGCAACGACATCAAAGAATGTCACGTTTTTGACCACGATTTCTCACACATAGAAGGGTTAAAACCAATCAAAACTTTGCTGGAAAAAATCTAGAAAATATTAACAGTATGATATAGGGTTTTCCATTACGAAGTCAATTTTTTGCAATAAAAAGTTAACCTTTTGCAATCAAAGTTAATCTTTTGCAATCAAAAGTTAATGTTTTGCAATCAAAAGTTAAAAACCAACTTTTTTAATATATATATATATATATATATATATATATATAATTAACTTACAGACCACAAAATTTTTTAATTTAACATTAATTTTATTTGCCCCAACAGACTGTTTCGCCTGCCTGGGCTCGTCAGGGGGCGGTTAAAAGTCTGAAAAACAAAATAAATAAATAAATAAAAAAAATACAGTTTAAACGAAGCGCTTGAATTCCGGCGAAAAAGCGTAAAACAACAACAAGAAAAAACAAGAGAAAAACTACGGTTGTAAAGTTAATCGATAAATGAATTTTATTGCCAAAGAAAAAGTGTTTTTTACGTAGCTTGCTCTATTGTTTGAAAATAATGGGTAAATATAAAAAGTTTGCATTAAAAATGCGTTAAAATTAAATTAAATAGTCTGCACATTGGAAATACGATAAAAAGATGCTAAAGAAATGCGTTTAAAATGACAATTATTAGGATATGAATTAAAAATTAAAACAGTAAATTTTTTTTACAGGGTATAATTTAAGAGTATTTTTAGTTCGATAAGTATGTAGTGTAGAAATGGATTGATTATAAATCAATCCATCTCTACACTACATACTTATCGAACTAAAAATACTCTTAAATTATACCCTGTAAAAAAAATTTACTGTTTTAATTTTTAATTCATATCCTAATAATTGTCATTTTAAACGCATTTCTTTAGCATCTTTTTATCGTATTTCCAATGTGCAGACTATTTAATTTAATTTTAACGCAAATTTTAATGCAAACTTTTTATATTTACCCATTATTTTCAAACAATAGAGCAAGCTACGTAAAAAACACTTTTTCTTTGGCAATAAAATTCATTTATCGATTAACTTTACAACCGTAGTTTTTCTCTTGTTTTTTCTTGTTGTTGTTTTACGCTTTTTCGCCGGAATTCAAGCGCTTCGTTTAAACTGTATTTTTTTTATTTATTTATTTATTTTGTTTTTCAGACTTTTAACCGCCCCCTGACGAGCCCAGGCAGGCGAAACAGTCTGTTGGGGCAAATAAAATTAATGTTAAATTAAAAAATTTTGTGGTCTGTAAGTTAATTATCTAACCGCTCCGACTCGACGTCATTGAGCACTTTCCTGATGAGCACCGACCAAAAAATTTTGAAAAATTTCTATATATATATATATATATATATATATATATACAGTATATATATAGACTCTATATGATCAAATGTATTGATAATATAATACCTCTGAATTAGGTCTCCATAATATATATTAGGTCTTCATAATTAGGTCTCCATGATATATATAGTCTCCATAATTAGGTTTCTGTAATATAGTCTCCATAAAGTATATATAGAGAGGTATATAGACCTATCGGAGATCCTATATGGAGACCCAATATTATGGGGACTATATTATATATGTAGACCATATTATGGAGACCTAATATCTATTATTGAGACTACATTATGGAGACCTCATTTTTGTAGACCTAATATTATAAACTACATTATAGAAACCTAATTATGGAGACTATATATATCATGGAGACCTAATTATGGACCTAATATAATGGCGACCTAATACAGAGGTCCTATATTATCAATATATTCGATTATATAGAGTCTATATATATATTAAAAAAGTTGGTTTTTAACTTTTGATTGCAAAACATTAACTTTTGATTGCAAAAGATTAACTTCTTATTGCAAAAGGTTGACTTCTTAATGGAAAATCCTATATATATGTTCAATTCCAAATAGTTTTGTGGCCCACTGAAAATGTCTTCGTGGCCCACAGTTTGGGAACCGCTGGTATAGACACCGACGAAGATGATGGAAATGCTGTTAATTTTACTCTGGACAACCTTTACGGAAAGCAACTCTTTCAGATGCTGAATTGGATTTGCAAGAAACAGGAGGCACAAAACTGATTACTGATGAATCGCAAGGTTCAGCAAGCGGTCAGGTAAGGTTCAATTATATTCCTATATTTTAATTAATATTGATTCTAGAGTGCAATCTGTTATTTGAAAAAAGAAATTGTCAGTACTTGTTTCTAATTCAATTGAATTATCTCTTGTTTCTAGAATATTAGGTTACCTACTGCTGACTTTCAACCAGAAAATGTTTTCCTGTCGAACAATATGGTGGTCCACCAGCAACAAAAAAGGTAGCATATGTACATATTTCAAAAATGAATTTATAGCTCTTGCTATACTATGATATATCTTCATTCAGCTGTTTTATATGGTCTTGCTGAAATGTTTGCATAATGTAAATTTATTACACAACGCTAAATGTGTTTCACTTGTATAATTTTGTATTTCGTGTTGGTATTCAACTTTATATTGCGTTTTTTAGAGAAGGATGATGAGACTTCCTGCTTCAAAACTGAAATGGAAGAAGGGTAATATGGTTGTTCACAGAGTTTTTGATAACTGAACCTTGACATCAACTTTCTTTAAAGAGTATATCTTGCCACATGAAATATTTGAAAAGTTCTTTGCGAATGAAGAGATAAAAAGACTATCTTTGTAATGAAATAAGTATGCTCGACTCAAAGGCAACCACTCATTCATGATGACCATAAAAAAATTTGAAGTCATTTATTGTCATCCTTGTGCTGAACGGTTATAATCAATTGTTACGACAAGAAATCTATTGGCGGAGAAGGGATGATAGCCAAAACCGAAGGGTCACGGCGTTGATGACCAAGAATGAATTTGAAGAATGTAAGCAGTTTCTTAATTTTGCTGATAATGAAAGCTTGGAGAAAACAAACAAATTTGCCAAAGTTAGACCTTTGTTTGATGCGGTTAAGAAGCAGTGTGCGGCTTACTACAACACCGAGCAACATCTAAGCGTTGACAAATCTATGGTACCATACTTAGGGAAGCACAGCGCCAAATAATATATATTCATGGAAACCAATTAAGTTTGGCTATAAGCTGTGGGTATTGGCAAAGCCCTTGGGATACTGTGTTTAATTCCGTCCATATGCTGGTAAAGACTTACAGCTGGATGTATACGGAGGCATTGGACTGGGAGTAGGTGGACTGTTGTTGCACATTTACTGAAATGCCTACCATCTCAACAAGATAATGGTTTCATTTATTATCTACTAATGGATAACTTTTTTACATCTCCAGGACTTTTGTGCCAACTTCAAAAACAGCCAATTGCAGCTACTAGAACAGTTAGGCTTTGTCGTATGGGAAACTCTCCTTTGAAGAGCGTGAAAGAGGCCAAAAAATTTCAGGGAGGTACATCAGTTGTTGCAATAGAAACGTCATCCAACGTTTCAGCTGTTGGAAGGAAAGACAATAAAGTCAAGAATTCAACCGGGCATTTGTCGAAGCATACTACTTGCAATATGACACAGGTTCTATTTTTTGGATCAAGGTCACAGCTGCGTGAACATGCACGTTTCAGTGCTACAAATCATTGGATTTTAAAGGGCACAAAGACAATGTCCCAAACCAGGATGCTCAGGAACATTCCGGTCTCCTACGAAGCCTGCAATGTTGGTCTACATCCTGATTGTTTTAAAGAATACCATTTCCGATCTATATAATGTTATGTAGTTCGACATATATTTTTCAGTTGTATTGACTGCACCAGTTTTGCTGAAATTGTAACATTTTTCGTTTGTTTTCAAAAAATGGGGTGGTTCAAATATAAAAATTAAAGAAAAGCGATCTTGTGTTTTGTTTTACATATACCCTCCTGCTCCTAGCGTTAGTTTAAACTGACAAAAGTGAAATCATTCATATCTCACAAAAAAATTGTTTCTTCCCTTTAAGTTACATTATTCCAAAGCTATCATGAAGAAACGAACCAAATACTTTAATTTAGGAGGATATGGGTTAACTTGTCAAATGCCCATATAACAGTTGTTTTTTGGTTTGGGCTTAATTTACAACAATATTATACACTTCAGTTTAAGCGCAGACCTTAAAAAAATGCTCACCGTCCACCATTTTATTTAGTTGTGCATTTAATAAAGTTTGTTTAGTTGCTTTCTTCTTATTTGCATTTTTTAAATTCCATAACAAATAAACTTGTAATTTGATGGCAAAAAATGAAATGTCAGGATAAATGATAAATTAAATGACTAAAGTTTAATTTTGCTTTAATTTGTCAACTTTTATGTAAGCAAATAGTTGATGAAATTATTAATTTGGCTTATAATTTTTTTTTATTTGATCAAGTGTTTGTGAACGTAAAAAGCTTCAATGCTGCAGATTAAAAAAACAATCATTAAGTGTCTTTTTTAGGAACAAACTAACTGCTTCCAAAATATATTTGTTTCACTTTATGAGTTGGTAAATTAAAATTAAAATTTATTTACCACTCGCAGAATTTTGTTCTTTTCATAGCTACAATTCATACAATCAGCGATTCCGAAAGATCACCATCATCATATCATTTATTTATCATTTTGACTTGCAAGAAAATGTTGAACCCAAAAACTTTAAGCAACTCTCAGGTTACAACTTAATTTGCTTTCTGCAATGTTTCTACCCATAAACCGTCGAGCAGGAAAAAAAGTTCATAAAATGTCTTTCCCAAGGACTTAAAGAACAAGACTAGATTATATTATAATGCGATAGTATATTGATTACGCGCGAAATCAAACGGAGATCTTAACACTAAAAGCTGCAGGTTATTAACCATTTTCATAAAAACAATTACTGTATTTTAAACAATAAGCTTAAATACGGATTACCGTTTGTTAAAGTTGGATACAGTCTTACATTCATTTACATCTTACTTGAAAAAATGAAACCTTACTCACTCTATCTCGAATTGAAATTTGTAATGGGTTCTTTAATTTTTTTTTTCCTTTCCATCATTCCATGACAATACAACATTTTCTACATATACTTTGGTTAATATATTTAAAGATTTACTCTTTTTTTCTCTTTATGTAAATTTTTTTATTTTTATAAATTTTTGTTTCGTGAAAAGTGTCAATCAACGTCTTTTTTGCAGAGTTATTTTTTAAGGCACTTTTCCGCAGTAAAAAATTACGATCAAGAGCATATGCATAATTATTAGGCAAAGCTTTGACAACATCAACTTTTAAGGGGACCGGTATCTCGTAACGATTATTTACCACATTCACGTTTGGCTCAACTAATTCTTGAGTAATTTCATCACTTGTGGACACCTGAATTTCTTCATCTTCCAAAATATAACAACGCAATTGTTCTCGTAACGCAGAAACGTCTTGTCTCAACTTGACACAATCATTTTTAAAGAGCTTCTTTGTACAGAATTTTAATATCGCTTTAAACAAAGTCGATTTTATCGGAGCCATAAGCTTTTCGTGACGTTCTCATCAATGGCAATCGCGTCAAAATGGGACGAACCAGAGAAAATCAAGGTATTTATAGTCTCAACAGTTGGGAGAAAGGTGCTGCAGTCTCGGAAAAGAGAAAGGCACAATTGCACAGTATGGTGCAATACAGTGTAATCTCGGAAAAAGACAATTTTTATTCATCCACTTGGAAACTCTAGACAATTCATCGTTTATTTTGATTTCGAGTTCAGTTATATTGGAGAAACGCACTATGTGCAATTACCCAGGAGAAACACTATTACTTGCAACTTAGGTTATTGGAAAAGTTTTAATGTGTAAACAAATTCCTTTTGTTTACATAAAACCGGATGTTTGGTTTTGATAAAAGTTGCCTCGAGTAGACACAGATGGAACGAGTTGCGTGCCACAGCAAGCGTTTTAAAATTCTTGCTGTGGCACGCAACTCGTTCCATCTGTGTCTACTCGAGGCAACTTTTATCAAAACCAAACATCCGGTTTTATGTAAGCAAAAGGAATTTGTTTACACATTTAGGTGCGAAGCAAAACGATCTTGTTAGACGGACAAATTTTCCTCGCTACAACATGTTTATTTTCCTCGCTACTAGAAGGAAAGTCACAAGCGTTAACACTTGCTTTTGTATTAGTCGCTTTAAAGTCGACAGAGCTTGACCGAACATACAAATCATGCAAAACAGTCGCGTGTTTAAGGTGACAGATTGGACCACATTTATGACACTTTGACGCAAATCCACAATTTTTAGCAAAATGACCAAGACCAAAGCAATTTAAGCACCTCCTAGCTTCAATCACAACTTGACGTCTGCGTTTCAAACCTAGTTTCTTAAATTTCTCACAATCTCCCAAATAGTGCTTCAATGACGTATTGTTACAGTAGAAACATACTGGTGGAAGCTTACGATTAGATTTAAATCCATTTGATTTAGGAGACTCCGCTTTACTCGACACAGTTTGACTTTTAGCATCGTTACTTTGAACAACAGACTGACGAACGTGTACTGTGTTTCGACTATTACCAAATTCACCAGATTTTTCGTTTTGCTTGAAAAACGTCCGAGCATATTCAGAAGTCATTATTTTCAACTCGTGCCCAACGAAGTTACGCAGAGAATAGAACCCGGGTTTATTTAAATCAAGACCTAAACGATTAAGATAGTCCAAATATTGTCGTTTCAAAACACCAGGGAGACGATTAGCAACATCCAACAAAAGTTGACCAGACAGTTTTTCAATTTCATTATGCGCATACGCAAAAACTTCCAAAGTGTTTAAATCTTCTCGAAATTTTTTAAGCGAGACAACGTTGTGCAACACGCGTGAACCATTACGAATGTCAACAATTGCAGGCTCAGCAGTCAAACCGCCAGGAACACCATATCTTTCACTCAAGCGCTCAAGAGCTTTTTCAACACACTCGGATGTCGACAGACCTCGCATCGGCCCGAAAAATAAATTGACCATTTCACGCGGTTGATCCACACATGCAGCTCTCAAAACTTCAAGACGTCTTTCAATTATAGGACAATGATTCATAAGTTTTTGAATTTGGTTTTTAAAGAAGACAAAGGCAATATTATCACCGTTAAAACTCATCTGTGACGCAAGATTAATATACTTCTTTTTGTTTTGTCTATCAAGGTATGTTTGAAATACATGATCGTTCAAGACACGAGAATCACCAGCCACATAATCCGAATTTGTACGCTCAGGACGAAAATGCGCAAACCTAGAAGTGGCCTCTACATCATTGATATGGCGCCCACGAGGCTCTCTCCACTTATTAAAAATAGGATGGCCTGGGTTAACAAAAGGTTTTGTTTCAACCGGACCAGATTGATTATACAAAGGCTTAGGAATAGAAGCTTCAGGCCGCGCTCTTACAGTTTCTTTATCAACCTGTATATACTGTTCAAAATTCCTTTCCTGGGGACATGACGCACGGTAGGAATGCTTTCCTGGGGACATGACAACAGAAAACTTTTTACGCTTAACGACTTTAGACGCTGATCTACGTAAACCAGCTTTAGACAAACCAGGCTCCGAAAGCGCAATAAGCCTTTCTTCGGCGGCAAGCCTGGCTTCCTCAATACGAAACTTAGCCTCAGCCTCAGCTTCAGCTTCTGCTTCCTTGGCTTTAGCTTTAGCTTTTTCCAAATCACGAATAGCTAGAAGGCTAGCACGTTTACACTCTAACTCAATACGGCGTGCAGCAGAACTTTTACAGGACGAACTAGTTCTACCCAACGAGGCTTGTGAGACACTGTCAGAAGCCTTAACAGCAACATCATCCTCATCAGTGCAGACGAACCAACAAAACGCAATTCAAGATCTTTAAAACTACTACATAAATTTTCAATCAGCAGCCAGACCACAAATAAGCTCACCAACATGTGCCAGATCAGTGACTTTATCAACTTCGGAGCGGAATTCCGAGTATGACCTGACGAAATTATGAAATTCCGGCGCAATTTTATTAAATGAAACCAATGAAGATACTCCCGATAAGTCCTCTCTCAAATGCTTAATAGCATTAACAGCCTACGCCTAGTGCTTAACAGTTTGTATGATATCTTATCCATGCTTGAACGGGGAATCGAAGTGGAAGCAGTCGCTGTGAACTGCTCCCCCAGGGTGAAGGAAGTAGTCCTCTCATTAGAGGTCAAAGTTACGGCAGCCACTGTCGGCTCCAACCCATCACAAAGTTCCTTAGTCCCACCCTTGAGATTCCCAAAAGGCGCAGGAGAAGACATATAGATAAATTAATACAATTAATCAAAAACAACAACAATTTAAGTAACACCCACAAATACTATAATAAACTAATTAAACACTAATAACAAAACCAGAGGCTTCACGATAACTACAAATTATAATATATATATATATATATATAATTATATCAAACACTTAAATAAATTAGATTTTATTAACTTTTATCCGAATTTGAAACCTTTGAATCATCGATCACACAGTTCAGAATTGACACCTTCAGAGAATTTAGGATTTACGAATGCCAAAGTTGACTGTCGCTGAGAACTTCTGAACCACCAACCGAACAATCACAAATATCACTAGGACACAGAGTCTTCTTGACTTCTGCTAGAAAAATAAGTATCACCACCAAAATAACAGAAGCGGCGGCAGTTGTTGGGCTCTTCAACGACCAGGCAATTCCGAAGTTGCTTATTTGTCTTTCAAAGCAATTTTCTTTTTGTCTGGGAAACGACGTCTAAGCGGACCTTTTAGACTTTCACTGTTAATCACAACCAAAATCCCAAGGAAATATAAAAACCAACTTTAATTAATCAAGAACGCCAAAATGAAAATCACCAAATCAAATCTTAGAACTCCGTGATAACAGCAAAAATTGCTGTTGCTACTTCGCCAAAAACAACTTATTAGTGAACCTTCAACTGAACAAAAACGTTAGTCAAACTGAAAGGCAAAAACTTGCACAAAAGAAATCAACGAAAAACGCAGAACTAAATAAGCCAGTCACAGACTAGAGACGGTTCGAATCTCGGGCCAGGCTCAAGCAAGATTCTAAACATCTGTCTTCTTATTTGCAGTCTCTTTTTTTTAAATCCATAGCAAATAACTTATAAATTGATTGCAATTAAAATAAAATTAAACAATAAAGGATCACCTAAAGGACTAAACACTAGCTTGGATTAAACTGAATTGTCTGCGGACCGGTGTTGGGCGATTCCATTTGTCCATGCACGAATGAGATCTTGCTCCTTCATTGAAATACAAGTGCGGTGCCCCAAAACAAACCGCAGATCTCGTCCTAATAACGTGCCCCATACATCGGGCACCACATGGATCACGAGGTATAACGGTTTTGGATGACGAAACTTGATGCTAGTGTGGCGAATCGAACCCAAAACTCAATTTAAACAATTCAAAACAATCACCGTTGTCAAAAGAACTTTATAAATCCTGACATTTGAAGCGACAACGCAGACAAGAAGAAATCAATTCTAGTGTCAACTCGAATAAAGCAGAAGAAGAAGAAGTTTTGACAAAAATATTATTGTTGGTCTTTATCAGATTGAATCAATAAGAGAAAATTCTCTTTAAATAGGAGACATTGTAGTTTGAAATATAATATATATATTCTGTTGTGTTTGTTGGTATAATCAATTTTATTGTTAATATAAAAGTAAATTTAAGTATTTGTGTAATTATTCCGTCCAATGATCACACTTTCTCAGCACCATCACTGCCAGAATCTAATCTGGGTAACATAAAAGCCTGGTGTATTAAAAAAATAAACTCCCAGCCCCAGCCCTGTTTGTGACTGACCCGGAGTAGACGCCCTTCCAAACGACACGACGGAACGATTTATTACAACTTAATCAGAAAAGAAATAATGTAACAGTCCATAAAGCATTTTACTTTAGTTTGAAAACTTTTGATGATGTAGCGTTTAACTTTTAATTGCGCTGATTTTTCAACAAAAATATTTGCCAGTATTTAACTGTTATGTCTAAAGATGGCAAAGCTTTAACAGTTTTATGATGTTTAATGGGAGTTTTAAAAGGAAAACTATGTGTTAACGCTAGTTAAGCGAAATTTGCCACAACCGAAAAAGCGAGAAAAATAGAATTAACTAAATAACATTTTTTCAAAGCCATCCTTGCCGTACTTGTAAATTCAAATATATTTAGTTATCAATTTTCCTTTTTCGTAAACTTATTAGAAATAAGAGATATCTATAAAGCATTCTAAAACGTTTATTTTGGGTTCTTTAGTTTGCTTAAACCCATAATTCCACCCTCAAGTGTCATATTCGTACAATTATATTCTTAGTTAAACATATATAAAATAAAAATATCAAAAAATTCAACTTCAAATAACTTGCTTAATTAAAAACGTTTAGCAAATTAACTCATAAAAAGATATTATGTCTGTTTAAGAAGAAAAAAATTGGTAGCTTTAAAAAATTTTTCAAGACCCCATAAAAGTGCTTTTCTACCGGTCTTGCTAGTTTTTCATCTCAATATTGATGATCTCAAACAGCATTTTGATTCATTAAAACGCTTTTTTTGCTTAGGTGAAAACGAAGATTGCATTTGCTTGTCAAAAACAGATAATCTTAAACAATTACCACCAGTAGACATTAAAAACTATTATTACAAATCGTTTTGTTTATCTAACCTCTAATTTAAGAAAGAAAAAAAATCAACGAGAAAAACGGAGTTGCCATTTACGTAAAATCAAAATTAAACGGTTTAGAGCAAAAAGATTTTCCGAAAATAATTGATATAGAAAAAAAAGAAAAAATTAAAAGTAAAACTTATATTTTATTTGCTTATGGGTCGAACTTGTTGACGGTGAAGGGAAACATGTGGCCATAGGATATCAATATTTTTTCGAAGTTACTTCTAATTTTGGCAAACATGTGGCCGAAGCATATCAATATTTTTTCGAAGTTACTTCTAATTTTCTAGAAAATCTTAATGTATTTGTTTAATTGCATCTTATTATCATTTTTTTTTTAATTTGTGAAAAATGATTCAATCAATATTTTAAATTCATTGATTATCTGATTTATTTTATTACAAAAGTATTTTGCTCAGCTAAATTTTTGAAAATAAGATTTTTGAGTCATAATACAGAGCAAACTACAATGAAGAAAAGCTGAATTTTTTTAAGGATTTTTTACTTTACTAAACTTATACTTTAAGCGATGGCTTTGCTTGCTCAGAGGTATTTTCAATAAGTTTTATTGAATAGGCAAACTTTGAAAAATTCCTTTTGATTAAATTTTACGTATAAAAAATAACTTTTAGCTTAATTTTATAATTTCTTAACAGCTACAACAATTTTTAAATGTATTGTTTCCATATATTTTTTGGAAAAGTTTATCAATTGAAAATTTTGTAAAAGAAAATTATTATTGTCTTAAAAACATGCGTAATTAAAAATAAGTCCCTTATATTGGAATTGAACTCAATATGTTTTTTCTAGAAAAGTGTACGATTGTAATTCAAGCATTCATTAACACTTTGCTACAAGAATAAGTGCAAAATTAAGCAATTTTTTTGAAAAGGGCCTTATTTTAATTGATACCTAAAATCTAGTTTCTTTTTTAAGTCGATGAATATCTTTTTTATTCTTCTTTATATACATCCGGGAGAGGAAAGCATAAAAATTTTTGAGTGGCGAGACTTAAATATTTGTAAAACCTGGTTCTAAATTAAACTAAATTGTCTCTTCTGCAACATTTTAATCATAACAGTTGTATCGATTCGTCAATTTTAACTGTCTATTATTAACTGTGCAAAATGTTTGTTTCATCTGTATTCATGTAGAAGTATCAGTAGCTTGTTTTGTTTATCAGTAACTTGTTTACAAATCAGTAACTTGTTTTGTTTATACTAATAATTTAAATAAATTTTGAAGATTTAATACAATATTGTATTTAAGTAACATTTTTTATGTGAAAAAGAATTTCTTTTACAAAACAGATTATTTTTATATTGTATTTTGTCTAAAAATTTGTGCAAATTCAATATTTCAGTAACGATTCAGTTAATGATTTATTATTACACTGACAACTTTAAGAATTTTTTTCTTTAAGATATTGAGTGTTTTTCCCGGTTAAAACTGTAATACACGTTTTACTTTTTTTTTTTCCTTTTATATTACAAAATAAAAATTTAAATAGAGCCAGAAAAATTTCGGCCACTTACATACATATACAAAGTTTAATTAAGCATTTTGATCAAAATGTTTATGGTTTGTTTTGTCATGTTTTATTCATACCGTAGTTCTTTAGTGAATGGAATGGATCATATTTCAAAAAAATATTTTTATTCTTTTTAAAAATCTAATTCTCATAGAATCAAAATGTCGTTTTTTCATTTTTATGGTAAAGAAACAATACATATTATAACCAGGGCTGGGGAGCCAGCCTAATTTAGGTTAGGCTCCGGCTCCGGGTCCATCTCCGGAGCCAATGCTTGACTCTAGCTCAGCTCCGGCTCCAGCTCCAACTTGATAATGCATTTATAAGTATTGGCCAATAAGGGATAACTAGATGATATATCGATCATCAAAAAATTCAGTAATAATATATATCTCAAACAAAAGAAGACTCAATATATCCATCACATATACATATAAAATAAATCATCCAAGCACAATCAGTACCACAGATGTTAATGCAATTATGGTACGCACCAACCAAAGGCCATAGAGGAGAACTGATTAAATAATTCAAATCGCGTCACATCAAATACAAACACTCAACACGTCGACCACGAAATCAAACACAATAGCCTACTTAACGAGACATCTGATGTAGTATGGAATCGAACTATACTGACTAAAAGACTGTAATTAGTTAAATTGTTTCGCTTTTATTGTTCGCTTTTATTGTTACAGTCAGTAATCAAGAAATAATCTTTTTAACCGAGTTATTTAAGTTGCTTCTTTTATACAATCTCTCAGTTCAGCTTTTCTTTATGTAGTGTTTATTGTTAACTTGTATTTAATTGTGTTATATTTCTTTGCAGCGTCTTAAGTTGAGTAAACCTAAATTTCAGGAAATGTGTTGTTTTAATTAACGGTTCAACTCAATTTAATCAACTTAAGACAAGTATGGACATTAAAGATCTTCGTCCCAAAGTGTTCGCAGCAGACCCCCATAGCAAAGATTGCAGGAAGACTGTGGGTTTTCCAATATTCGCTCGGTATTTGCTCAAGACATGCCGACAGCAAACTGGAGAATCACTTGAAGATTATTTTCAGAAACTAAAATCTCTTAGCATGGACTGCAATTTTGCAGCAGTGTCTGCTATTCAGCACAAAGAGGAAGCGGTGAAAGACGCGTTCATTAGTGGGCTAGCACTACCTGATATACGTCAGCGAATTTTAAAAAACCCACAGTTGGATTTGCAAGCAACGTTGGCAATGGCTCAGTCATTAGACGCTGTCAGAAATAATTCTCTTCAAATTCGACAATGCTATCCGAAGTTCATCAGAATCTCGTACTACAATAAAATCTACAAAAGGTAGTCCCCGCACGGACGCAGTAGTGGCATTAAGGCATAGGAAGTGCCAATACTGTGGAAACAGTTATCACGCTCGGAGATTTTGTCCAACAAAAGAGGTACAGTGCTTTCGGTGTTTAAAAGTTGGACATTTTGCTAAAGTGTGTCGCTCATGTCACTCAGTAGTTAAAAATACATGTGCCACCTTGATGTCAATAAATGAAACGCAAAAAATTGAAGAAGCCAATAAAAGAGTTAACGTGCCAGTAACTATTAATGGCAGAAGTGCAAATGCTCTGGTCGACACAGGGTCAACGTTAACCCACATTAGCGAAAATCTTAGCAAATTGCTGAAATTAAAATTAACGGAATCAAGCCACAAGTTTACTCTCGCAACCAGCGATTCTTATTCGAAAAGTTTAGGAATATGTCAAGTAAATTTAAAGCTTCTGGGTCAAGAATACAAAAAACGTGTCTGCTACTGTTCTGAAAAACCTCATAACCGACGTTATTTTGGGAAGAGATTTTATGACGCAACATCAAAGCATCAACATCAACTTCGGAGGCGTAAAACCTACACTACAATTAGGTGCTTTGGAAGCCGTAAAAACATCAACTCCTGTCAAGTTATTTCAATATCTTCACAATGATTGTCGACCTATTGCTACTAAAGAGCGACGCTACTCGTGGCAGGACAAGTCTTTCATTTCTTCAGAAATAAAACGGCTGTTGGCTGATGGCCTTATTGAACCAAGTAACTCGCCATGGAGATCTCAACCGCTAGTGGTCACTCAAGATAATCACAAAAAACGAATGGTGATCGATTACAGTCGGACTATTAATAAATTTACCTTTGTCGATTCATATTCATTGCCCAAGATGCTTGATGTGGTTCAAAAAGTTGCGCAGTACAACATCTATTCGACATTGGACATGTCTAGTGCCTACCACCAAGTTGAAATACCTGCCTGTGATACAATGTACACCGCCTTTCAAGCCGAAGGATCGCTTTGGCAATGGAAAAGAATTCCTTTCGGATTGACGAATGGAGTCCCATGTTTCCAAAGGATTATTGATGAAATAATTAAAAGCAACAAATGCACGGGTACGTACGCTTATCTGGACAACATCACAGTTGGAGGAAAAACACAGGAGGAACACGATGCTAATTTAGAAAAGTTTTTAAAGGTAGCTAAAGATTGTAATTTAACCTTGAATAAAGACAAGTGTGTTTATTCTGCTGAGTGTATTAACTTGCTGGGTTATCAAATCAACAGCGGTTCTTTGAAGCCTGACCCGGCACGAGTCGAAACATTGTTAAAACTTTCTCCGCCACGGAACAGCAAGGAGCTGCAACGAGTTGTAGGACTGTTTGCTTACTACGCCCAGTGGATTGGAAAATACTCCGATAAGATTAAACCTTTAATCAATAACAGTTGTTTTCCATTAACAGGCAGTGCTCTGGAAACCTTCAAACTTCTGAAGTCAGAATTGGCGGACGTCTCTCTGGGGGTCATTGACGAAAAAGAACAGTTTGTTGTGGAGACAGATGCTTCTAATGTAGCACTTTCCGCTACTCTAAATCAAAATAATCGACCCGTAGCATTTTTTTCTAGGTCTCTGACTAAAGGTGAGCTTCAACACTCCAGCGTGGAAAAGGAAGCAGCCGCTATAGTGGAAGCAGTCCGCAAGTGGAGCCATTTTTTGGCAGCTCGTCGTTTCAAACTAATCACAGACCAGCGTTCGATTGCCTTCATGTTTGATGGCAAGAATCACGGAAAAATTAAAAATGCAAAAATATTGCGTTGGCGAATAGAACTTTCTCAGTTCGACTACGAAATCGTGTATCGTGCGGGTGAGTTTAATACAGCACCTGATGTGTTGTCTCGAATGTATTGTGCTCAAATTTCGCTCAATCAATTGTATGAAGTTCATTCAAATCTATGCCATCCTGGGGTTACCCGAATGTATCATTATGTTCGCGCTAAGAACTTACCTTATTCGCTTGATGAAGTAAGAAAAATGACCGCTTCTTGTAAAATATGCGCTGAAGTAAAAACCGCGCTTCTACAAACCACCTGAAATGCACGTAATCAAGGCCACAAAGCCCATGGAACGACTTAGCATTGATTTTAAGGGTCCTATTGGAAATCTTAACCGTAATAACTATATGCTTACTGTAGTAGATGAGTACTCTAGATTTCCGTTCGCATTTTCTTGCTCTAATATTAATGCCGAGACTGTTATTAAGTGTTTGACGCAGTTATTTTCTTTATTTGGGTTGTGTTTATGTATTCATTCGGATAGAGGATCAGCTTTTATGTCAAAAGAGTTTATTGAATTTTTACGAGGCAAAGGTATCGCTTATAGTCGGACATCTGTGTATAACCCTCGTGGTATTGGTCAATGTGAAAAGTACAATGACATAATTTGGACTGGTGTCAAATTAGCTTTAAAATCGCGAAATTGGCCTTTATCAAAATGGGACGTTGTGTTGATCGATGTATTGCATTCCATCCGTTCCTTGCTATGCACGGCTACTAATACGACCCCCCACGAGCGGTTTTTAACGTTCAATCGTCGCTCCACTCTCGGAACCTCTGTTCCTTCTTGGCTGTCTTCTCCTGGACCTGTCTTGTTGAAACGTCATGTCCGAACTAGCAAATACGATCCTCTCGTTGATGAAGTCGAGCTCATCCAAGCTTCTCCTACCCATGCACGCGTGAGGTTACAAAACGGTCGGGAAATCACAGTTTCATTACGAGATGTGGCACCCTTCGGAGAAAAAGAAGTTATCAATGACGTAGGCCTACAACCTTCGAACAACACGGAACTACTTCCTGAAGAAAATTTGAATAAATCCCAATCTTCATCAGACAAAGTTGTGACAGATACTTCAGCCGAAAATGAACCAGAAAATATTTCTGAACAACAGGTTTTACGTCGTTCCACGCAAGAACGGCGTCCTCCAGACCGCCTTACTTATAACCATGAACACATGCGCTAATCTTAAGGTTGGGGTGAATGATGTAGTATGGAATCGAACTATACTGACTAAAAGACTGTAATTAGTTAAATTGTTTCGCTTTTATTGTTCGCTTTTATTGTTACAGTCAGTAATCAAGAAATAATCTTTTTAACCGAGTTATTTAAGTTGCTTCTTTTATACAATCTCTCAGTTCAGCTTTTTTTTATGTAGTGTTTATTGTTAACTTGTATTTAATTGTGTTATATTTCTTTGCAGCGTCTTAAGTTGATTAAACCTAAATTTCAGGAAATGTGTTGTTTTAATTAACGGTTCAACTCAACATCACTGCTTCAGCAGACTTGCGTGATTGCACAAGCTTGAAGACCATCCCCTCCCTCACATTAGATCATTTATTGTTACTCACCGCCCTAAGTATATATCATATATTACAAGAAATTCCATATCACTTCACTAAAACAACTAACAAACAAAATTGGACTCCGGTTCCGGCTCCCCAGCCCTGATTATAACACTTTATTACATTTTGACACGGAAGCTGAAGAAGTTTTTTTTTTTTTTTTTTTTTTCGGTGCAATAAACAAGTAAGATTACTTTAATAGCTACTAAGTCTTTTGAGCTGGCTTGAATTTAAAAAGTAAGTTTGAACAAATTTATTTTACCCTTGTCGATAAACAAAATAAGTCTTTTAATGATTAAAATGTATTTTAAAGCATTTAGTTTTGCGTAGCAGTGTGGCGATGCCGTAATGACCAACAATCTTTAGAACAAACTTCTAACTTCTTTATGTTACGGAAAGTTTCAAAACAACTTTTATGTCACTTTTTTCTCCTTAGCTTTTTTAACATGTATGTACCAATAATTTTTAATTGTATTCATGTCATAATTATAAAACCGTACAATGAACAAAAATTTTCAACTGAAAGGCAATATCTTGGCACCTTTAATACGAGATTGTAATAATATTCAAATGATCTTTTAGTGCCTTTGTCATTTAGTTTGTTTCATAGTCATACGACCTGGCAAGCAGGGGAGCAGTTTCCTCCACAAAGTGCAAAAAATTTAAGCAAAATCAGAACTTTTCGGGCATTGACAATAAATTATTTTGGCATAATCAAATTTTTTTGGGCATCGTCAATAAACTCTTTAAAAAGGATAAAATTATCCAATTTAGAACAATCCCGATGAGTGAGCAAAAGCAACTAAGATTTAAAGTGAAGGCCTTTTCTTTGTTTAGTCTTCACTAATTCTTTTTAGATGAAAACGGAGCAATGTACACAAATTTAAAGTAAAGGTCGTTTCTGCTTCATTTTCAACTACAAAATCAGATGAAGATCAAAAAAAGTCTTCACATTAAATCTGTGTGACATTTGGGCATCTCCGTGCTATGCTACACAATCATTATTCGGGCAATCGTAAAAAATTTGGGAAAAAATCTATAACTCTTCCACAACTTTTTGGTTTGTTTAGTTTGTTTATTTAGATCAATTGTTTTTAAAATTTTTTGCACCTCGTCTCTAATTCGAGTAAAAACATTCTTATCAATTCACTCATCCAGTACACACTTTTAATTAACGTAATATTTCGTAATAGTAAAGATTTTTTTCTTCACTTTCATGCAACTATTTTTTTCCATCAAATGTAAAAAAATAGATTACCATACAATTGGTTAGTTCCTTTGCAAATAAGCTACCATTTGGTTTATTGCTGCAGCAAATCCCATCAGTCTTTCATCGAACTCCATTCAACCCCTTGCTATTTATTGACGACCCCTTAAATGTTCTTATCAATTCCAGGAGGCCTATATCGATCACTATACGAAACATTTAATTAAATCATTTAGTGCAAGTCAGATGGTAAGTTCAATTAATGATGATGATGATAATGATGTTTTTATTACGAAAAAAGCTGCTACAAACACAAATTGTTGATATTTTTTGTTACCTTCCTCCTGATAGTTTTGTGACTTGCCTAACTTTTTTAAACAGCGGCATTTAAGATATTACTCTCAGTTTTTTAATTTAACCTTATCGTTTTTTGGTTAAAATTAAAGATAGAATCTAAAAAAAACAAAAATTATAATTATTATTTGCCCATTTTCAAAACAATATGTTTTGTTTTGAGAATAAATTTTTTCTTTCAAAATGTTTTAAATCCCAAAAAAACTTTAAATGATTTTTAAAGAACGTTTTATTTGATTTTGTTAACTTTTTATTAGGCTCAACGAAAAAACTTATGATTTAAAGTGATGATTGATTTTTATATATATTTTCATCATAAAAATGTGTCTTTTTTTGTCTTAAACCAACAAATCCAATTTTAAACAACTGCTTTTAATTTTTTTTTATGTTGAGAGCTTTATTTAGAATATACTAGGACAAAGACGTCCGATTCTTTTAAATTAAGGCCATTTTGCCTTGTCGACAATATTTGCGGGTCGCGCCAATAAAACACCACAGATAAATTTTACAAGTAAAAATTTTTGTTTGTATTTTGCCAAAAATCCATTTCAGAAATCTTGTTTAGAAACTTGATTATTCTATTTCTATTTAGTTTGGTAACATGACAGTTTATCAAAGGACAGTTCATAGAAGCGGATAGTTTATGAAAACTCGGTATATCAAAATATGGCACTACGATGACCTATAAGTGCCACGGAAAATTTAATAAGGGTTGGCTTTGGTACTTGGATAAATGCTGAATGCTTCCATGAAGTTTTGTCATTGAGTTAGATTTATGATGAGAGTAAGAGTTTGAGTAAAGGTTGGAATCAGAGCTTTTTATTACTCTAAAATCTTGGTGGAAACTTTATTATGAAGCTAAAATTTCATCACAGCAAATTCTTGGTAAAATTTTTCGTGCTGAAATTTACCAAAAACCTACTCACAGCTTTTTGAACCTGTCTTTTGGTTGTAATGAATTTAATTTAGAATGACAACTAGATAGTTAAACCATAGAAACTTGCACGTTTAAATCAAATATTTTTCGATAACTTATCGTTTCAATAATAAGTTTTCAGAGAACTTCCCTTTGATAATTGTCGTTGTATCATTTAGTTTACGTCATTTCAAAAACTACTGAGCGCCACGGGTTGGACGACTTTGTGGATGGATATTAATGGTTATAAGGGTCATTTTTTAGAATTTTCAGAATTCAAGATAGTAATCTGCGTTTTACTAAACATACTTTTTTATTATTTAAAAAGTGTTGGTTTAAAAACTTTTGTAACTATTTTCTGTTAAATTATTGTTAATAAACATTGAAATGGTACAATTGTTTCTCTCGATTGGTATAATTATTGTTCAGCGATTAATCTTAAAACGAATACTATAATTTTCATTTTTAATTTTTTAGTATTGAAACATGAAACAAGAAAACTAATTCTAAAATTTAATTAATTTTTAAATGGAGATAATGGAAACTCATGAGATGAAGAAAGCAAAAATATTTGTGCCAAATTATGTTTGAAAAAGTTTCAAAATCTATTAAAGGCACCTCGCAATAAATAGTTTTTCACATCAATATTAATGGTATGAAAACTGATATTGATTCATTAACACAATTTTTTGTTTAAATGAAAACGGACCAGATGCTATCTTTTTGAAACGCATACTTCCACACAATTATCAAACCTAAACAATAAAAATGACCAATACAAATGTTTCTGTAAACCTAAGTATATTTCTGAAAAGCTTAATTGAAAAACTGGTGTTGCCATATACGTAAAATTAAATTTATTATCCAAAGAACAGAACGACTTTACTCACAGTACAATTCGACAAAAAGAAAAAGAGTGTTGATTTTGTTTGCGTATGGGTCGAATCAGTTGGCAATGAAGGTAAAGAAGTTGTGATAGGTGTTGTGTACGGGCATCCAAAGAACAAAAAACAATTTTGAAAGATTTAGAAATGATTTTAACCGAATTTGGCACAAGCTGCACGAAGAGAAGAAACCTTTTTACGTTTTAGGCGATTTCAACATAAAGTTTTTAAATTCAACAAACTCTAAGCACTTTGATAAATTTAATAAAGTATGTGATTGCAAACAATTAATTAGTAAAGTGACAAGAATTGAAAGTAAAACTCTTGATCATATTTAAACAAATGATGAACCGATTAATTCTTCAAAAGAATCCGAAGAAGTCGGAGTCGTTCAAGCTAATGAAATATCCAATTCTTATCCAATCTACTGTTTCATACCCCAATAGCACTTTGCTAAGGACGTCGAAAACAATCTTCTAATCAGTTTTAAAATCCTGTTCAGTTTGAGTAGCAATTTAATAGCCATTCAAATTTTGAAGAAACCTGACACTACAGCATCAGAATTAACTAAAAGGAGTCGTCCTGAAACTTTTGGATTACAAAGCCAAATTGAATTGCATTGGTCTTTGTTTGAAAAGTTTTTAAATAAAGTAGATAACTTTATTAGTGATTTGAATAATAAATAAAAAACAAAAGCAAATAAAAAGCAACCAGATGATATTGAAAAAATATTTGAGCAAAAAATAATCTAATTGAAAAATTTAGCAAAAACGTTTCCGAGACAGGTCGAGAGGACTGAACAAACTAGAACTCAGTAAAGAATTCAAAGTTATTGAATCTATTTTAAATATCAGTAATGAAGTTAGGGAAACCTACTTGAATTGATCCTATTTTAAATGAAACGTCTAAAAAAATGACAATTAAATATTTAGCAAGAATTTTTCTGCTACTCTGTTGGACTTTAAAGTGTGGAAGTTGAAACACTTCGCATTTGAATACCTATTTGAACGTGCGACGGCTTACCTGCACTAACTTTCTACAGGCCTACGCCTGTAAAACAACGACAGGTAATAGTGCAAATTTGATTTTGTACCAATTTTGCTTTAGAAAATGTAAAAATTCAATTTTAAGTTTTCCGGGTTCTCCTTGTATAGGTTATCTGTTTTATGTATTTGAATCAAGTAATTGTTTAATTGTTTATACTTTAAATATGTTAATGGAAAATTTTTGAAATGATAAAATAACAATATGATACAATATGAAATTTTTATTTGGCAAAATGAAAACCTAAGTCTTTTCTTTAGTCTGACTTTTTTTTTACTTTTACGTTTAGTTGTAAAGTTATCCACGGCATAAGAGTAAATTTTGAAAGTAGCTGTTAAATGTCTTATTGATCTAAGGAAAACAATTTTTGCACTTAATTCTATTGTCTTTGGTTTGTTCTTTCCGTGTCCATTATATTTCTTTGTTCGTTAAAAAAAAATCAGTGTTGTGTACGAAATTTATGTAATATTAGTGACAATATATATACGAATGTATTGTTTAAAAAAATTAACAGTTTTATTGCTTTTTATTAAAAAATTTTTGATTTCAGAATTACTTGTTATTGTAGTTCAGGGGTCTCCAACCTTTTTAAGCCGAGGGCTTATCGAAAATTTTCGTGGCCCAAGCAAATAAAACACTGGGGTCAAATTTTACCCGTGAAAAACCTGTTTTTGGTCTTCGCTTTGCATAAAATCCATTTATAAAATGTTCTTTAGAAATACAATTATCCTACTAAGTCTACGTCACTTCGAAAAATACCTTCTTAGTCTCTCCAAATATTTACGCAGACCACGAGGTGGACATATGAATAATTCGACTTTTTTCTTACTATATCATTTATGTGGATCAAATATATTCGATTAACATAAAATTGACGCATCTGTTAAATCCAAAAACATAAAGTTCCAAATAAATTCATGAGAATATCTGGGTTCGTTTATAACAAAAATGAGCAAAAAATCAAACAGAGTTTAAGAAAACAAACTATCTTCGGTTCACGTTTACCCTATTTAGAGGTTTTAAATATTCCCGCGATATTTTTCAAAATAACATAAACTAAATAGAGTAATCGTGTTTCCAAAGAAAATTTATTTTTTCAAAGTGAAGACCAAAAAAATATTTTTCTGATTTTGAAGGTAAATAATGTTTTAAATATAGATCCTTTGATACAGAAAAAACACCAAAAAAAGGTCTTCACTGGTAGAATTCGTTGCGGTGCTTTATTGACTTGACTCGCGACAATTTTGAATAAATTAAAATGACTTTTGGCTCAACAAGATTGACGTCACTGGTTTAAATAGTCAGACAATTGGCCTTTACATAAATTTGGTTGTTGCAAAGATAAGAAATTATAGATTTGGTTGTAAAAAGAATAATCATGGACAACAATGTCAAAAACAAAAGTTATTATTGCTTTGAAAATAAGAATAGATACAAATGTGGCTTTAAAAAATATTTTTTAGCCATTGAGCACTTATATGAAAAAAGTTTGATAAAATTTTTACGTACACTACATCACAAAAATGTTAAGCTTAGGTAATTAATAAAATGACAGTGTCAATACTTTTGATATACCAATACTAAAACAACTCATGGCTAAATTTGTTGGTATAACAAGTTTGCAATAATATTTTTATGCATTTATTTATTATTTATTCTATCCTCTGTATTTATCCTCCTGGCTCGCAGGAAAGCGTCGAAGGCACTATACATAGGGCAAGCAATTACCTCGACCTGCTTCTAGAGATGCTATAATATTGCTGTCGCTTGAAATTTTTTATTTTTTTTTTTTAGTTTATTACAGATATGAGTGAAATTTAGAACTGCTTGCTAAGACCGACAAGCAGGAAAAAGTGCCGTAAAGTGCCTTTTCCAAGAACACAACATAATTGCGCGGGTGGGTTTTGAACCGTGACCATGTTGACTACCAGCACGGCGCTTTAACCACTCTACCATGCTGCCGACTTTTCAGTCCGGGCTTTATAAAGACTTTTCACCAAATATAATTTCGTGTTTTAAAATGTTCAATTAAGCATCAAAATTTTCTAAAATATAGGAAACGGTGTCGTAATAATCCAGTGTGACTGGCCATACATGAACAAACTTGCGTTCTTTAGATGTTAACCCATGCATGCAAAATTGCTGCAAATGAAATAGAGTTCAATTCAAACTATTGTAGGAAACCAACTAAACAATGTTCGTCATGTTTTTAGGGTTTCAAAAGTTTTAAATTTATATCCCAAACACTTTTTATCTGCTCACAGCTAAAAAAAGTCACATTTTTCAATTTTTTATTTACGTACTGTCTGCAAAAAAAGCTAATTTACGACAAAGCAAAAATAAGTAAGCTTGTCTTTGTTAAAAACAAAATAGCGTAAAAATTTTTTACCAATTTTTAAGTGGGTTGAGAAAATTTCGCATAACAAATTAAATCCAGTTTAACTACTGTAACTTAAACGTACCATTAAAGCAATATAGTGGTCATGTTCTAACTTTTACAGTATTTTAACCTGTAAACACTTTGAGCGGTTTACTATTGTATAAACTTACATTTTTTAAATTTTTTATTTGTACGAGTAATTAAGTGGTGTTTTTAAAAGAAGCTAATTTACAACAAAGCGAAAATCCTTGAGCTGTTATGTCGCTGTTTAGAACAAACGAAATTGTCTTTTTTTGTGTTTTTGTGCATTTGTCGGTGCATTGTCGGTGTTTTTTTTTGTGTATTTGTGAAATGATTTTTTGTGCATTGTCGGTGCACAAAAAAATTTGATTTTGCCTAAATAATTCATTGCCAATGCCCGAAAAGTTCTAATTTTGCTCAAAGTTTTTGCGTTTTGTGAAGGAAATTGCTCCCCTGCTTGCCAGCTCGTGCGACTATAAAGCAAACTAAATGACAAAAGCACTAAACGATCATTTGAAAATTATTACGATCTCGTTTTGGAGGTGCCAAGATATTGTTGCCTTTCAGTTGAAAATTTTTATTCATTGTACAGTTTTATAATTATGACATGATTACAATTAAAAATTACTGGTACATGTTAAAAAAGCTAAGGAGAAAAAGTGACATAAAAGTTGTTTTGAAAATTTCCGTAACATAAACAAATAATAGAAGTTTGTGCTAAATCATGTCGGTCATTAGGACATCGCCACACTGCTACGCAAACCTAATTGTTTTAAAAAATATGTTAATCATTAAAAGCCTTTTTTTGTTTATCGAAAAGGGTAAAACAATTTTTTTCAAAATTACTTTTTTAAATTCAATGTACTAGATTTTAAAAAATTAAAAAAGCAAGATTTAGTTTTTTTTGTAATAATTTTTACAACTGAGACAAAAACATTCTTTTGTTTGTCAATTGGAATTAAAACTTGCATTTTTCTATGTCAAAGATGGCTGCATGCACTTGCACTACATACAAATGCATGCACTGTGCATGTAAATTAAATTTAAGTGCAAAATGTTGCAGAAAACCTTTTAAGTCAATGTTTTAGCCATAATTAAAAAATTTTTAATAGCTTGAATTAAACCCTTTTGACTTTTAATCAGTTCGCTTTTGAACAAAATTAAAGATAAATTCATTTGCTGGAAGTCACGGCGGCACAAAGTTAGTCTGCACCCTACACAAGCTTCAATTGTTTCTTTTCTTTTGATTTTAATTTATGAACAGTAATTTAGGAATTATGAATTGTTTTCGTATCTGTAGCTTAAATTACTATTGAGTTGCTGTAGTGCATAACAGTCTACAATTTAAAAACATAGTTAAAATTTACACACTACTGGTACGTTTCATTTTGTGTTTTGGCTTTGCAAATATTGTTCCAAATTCTGCCATGACAAAGGCGGAAGCGTAATCAAACTCAATAAATACCGCACTTAAGGCACTAAGTCAATCCTAAACCATTTATAGACACTACAAAAAGTTTCATCTACAAATTACTTTAACATCACATTATAAAAACTTTGATAGGTTTTGCTTGACGCTCTTTATAAACACTGGAAGTCTAAGTAAAATTCACAATGCAATTGAAGCATTTGTAACTATAACTAAAAGGTTTTGCAAAACCAGAAACGTCAGTTATCTCAAAATGTCATTGACAGTGAGAGTCTTTGTGTTGTTGCTTTCGCTACTTTCCATAACAATTTGACTATTGTGAGCTTCCTGTTTAGCCCGTTATGCTGATTAGTACAAAAAAATTTAATGATAGCTGCAGATTGTTCAGTTTATTTTTTATCTTTCTTTTTATCATCATCGTTATCATTATCCGTTGGTAGTGAGCACCCAAAAGTTTTTTTTTTGCAACTATTGTCAGCATTAGCCTTAGATACAATTATTTAAAGTCTAGAGAATAAGCAATAAACAATTAAAAATTATTGTTCTTTTAAAAAAATTTTTGTCATTTGAAATTACATTAAAATTCATGATCCCAAACTCAATCCAGGAGTACTGGGTTCTGAAATTAAGTGCAGCAATTTGTACCAGTAGGTTGCTACCAGAGCAGCTACTTTTGTTAATTCTCTATCTACCGTTGTTACGCTAAAAAGTATTATTTATGTTAATTAGGGTGAAAAGAATATATACAACTTGCAGTTTACAAGCTTTAAAAAACTACAATTAAAGATTGCATGTTGAGCTGAACTGATTTCGAAATGGTAAAATATTTTAACGAAATTTATTAGCCTTTTTTCATAAAAAAAATTTTAAGTTTTTCCTCAATTTTATCGATCTTGATGGACAATAATACGTATAAAGAATAGGATTTAATGCATTGTACTTGCTTCTTATATTATTGTTATTTGTGATTCAATTGCAATTTTATAAGTAATATGTTGCGCCGCGGCAAATCCTGCACTGCAAAGTTTCCTCATCTTTGGAGAAAATTTCATTTTATTTATTTTTTTATCTCTATATTTATACTCCTGAATGGCAGGAAAGCGACGGAGGCGCATAATAATAGGGTAAGCAATTACCCCGACCTGCTTCCAGAGATGTCAAGATATTGTTGTGCCGTTTAAATTTTATTTATTTTCATAAAATTTTATAGAGATATAACTGATATGTAGAACTGCTTGCCAAAACTAAAAAGCAGAGAAAATTGCTGCAAATTGTTTTTCCCAAGGTCACAACCGAGTGGCACGAGTAGGTCTTGAATCGAAACCATGTCAACTATAATCACGGCGCTCTAACCACTCGACCACGCTGCCGATGTGCGAAATACTTAAAAATAAAACAAACATGTTGGTTTACCTAAAGAATAGCGTAAACATTGTGAAAACAACCTCAAAAGTAGGTATTATGAAATAACTATGTATATATGCCTATTTTGGTGTCACAGCTTTCTAAAATTTAAAATTTTATTTATATTCTAAAATTGTATTTTATTTTCAAAAACAACCTATTTTTGTGTCACTGCCTATTTTTGACCCCTGAATAGATAAGTCCGTTTGAAAGGACACAAAAAATATATCAATATTAATTACTAAATGTATATAAATAAACTTTTAAATGTTTATTACAACAAATAAATAAACATTTAACAACAAATATATAATATTTGCTTTACAATAATATGCTAAATATTCTTAGTTTTACAAAAAAAGACCTATATTGAGAGGGTTTTGAATTTGATGCCATGCGGTCAACTTATGAAAACTAGTAAGCCAACTACAACCAAATGGCTGGGAAACAAAATAATAAATGGCTTTTTTAAATGTTCACTAAAATGGACAAACCGATTTCTGAGCAGAATATTGGTCTGCGGTAAAATACTAACTATTATAAAATTAAGTTCGATGAGATATACATGGGGTCTGAGAGGGTTAAAATACACAAAATCTTTGCAATCTACAGTACATCTAAAATGATTTTCTGTAATGCAATTCAGTAATTTTATGATATGAAATAAACAAATCTTTTACAACAATATGAATTTAAAATACCAGTTTTAGGAATAATTTACGGTTTTTGCTAACAAAACCGTTGAAAATGCAAAGTCTGTCAACCATAAATGATAACTGTGTACACTTAAAAAAGTAGATGAGAAGATTTAAAATAAAGCTTAAAATTTATGCTTTCTAAATTTCTTTTGTTTAATAGCAAAGCATTTTTTATAAAAATGTTTTGAAAAATAACCAATATATAAATGCGTCAATTTAACAACATAGTACATAAATTGTTGGTAAACAATTTTCTACGGATAAATTACTTTCAAAAAAAAAAAATTGAAATAAACTATTTCATCTTAAAGTTTTCATCAAAAAACACCGAACAAGTAGTCCGAAATTTAAAAAGTAATTTCCCTATTGCTACTGCAATTCAAGCTAAAAAACTTAAGACCAAGTATTTTTATTTTAAATAATACAACCAAGCTTGTCTTAAGTTTGTTGCGCCTCTTTGCACGCAAAAACCAGAACAACTCCACCACTTAACTTAGCGAGGCTCTTCAGCATCTGTGTCAAATTTATTCAGCCTGAAAATCTAATCCACTTCTGCGCCTGAGTCTGAGCCTGCTCCTGAGTGTTGCCAACCAACAGTTTAAGTTATACCTAAACCGTTGGTTGGCAACCAGATGAAAAATTACTCTCAATGTGTATGAGACGTGATTTTGTAGCTAGCCTAAATATGTCGTTGTCTGTTTATTGAATCAGCATCAAGCGTTTTTTTTTACTTTTTATACCAAAAATTTTTTGCTAAAATAAAAATGGTGTGCTTCCCTTAGTTAAACAACTACAGTAGAAACAAGTCCAAAAACAAAACCTTCAAACAGTATCTGCTTTGAGCGCCAAAGCGTAGAGTGAGTTAAATTGCACTTCTTACAGTAGCAGAAGTATTTACATGTTCGTACTGTAGTGTCAAAATTTAACCGCGGAAAAATTCACACCGACCTTTATCCTATTCAAATGTGAAAAGATTTCACATTTTATAACAAAGCAGTTTAAAACAAAAACTAAATATCAATATATCAATATATTTTCTATTATTAGTTTTTATGAACAATGAATATTCAAAAACAGTTTTAAAAAAATAGTTAAGCTCAGGTTACTCACAATTATAATTTAATTTCGACAAAAGTATCTAGTAAAGTGTTGTATTATTTTTAGTCATTTATTTCAGATTGAGCAAGTTTTTCAGATATTTGGGTTTCTTCATTGTCGTGTAATCGAACCCGCATTATGCGCGCGCGTATTGTCCTAGTCACACGTCATTTGCCTGCATAATTCGTGGTGTGCTTGCGGCTGCCTTGGCAGTTACGCACGTGGTAAAATTTCTATGTTTTCAGTTGTTGTTATCACAGTTGGTAGATGCAGCGTTTTTCAGTTGAATAAAGCTAATGTTTATTTGCTTACATTAGTCTAAAACATTCATCTCTCCTTTTCTCTTTGTCCTCATCTCTGCAGATGGAAACCGATTTGACTTCAATTTGTTTTATGGTTTTCCATATCTTTATCCATACTTTTTTATGTTCCAGATCGCTTCCATCGTATTTTACCCAACCGCTTTCTATCCATTTATCTATCCATTGGTTAAAGCCTTTGACAATATAATCTGAAGATGTTTTAATCGTTACCTTTTCATAAAACTGCTCTCTAGCTTGTTTCATTACAACAAGAGCTGCTTCGATTTCATCTTGCTGATTACTTTGTTTGCCTTCAGGCTTGCTCGATGAATTTAACGGAGAATCAGGGCCCCACCAAACTCCATAACCAGCCGAAGCGTTAGGTTGTCCGTTGTTGGAACATAATCCTTTTATAAAAACAACAGGTTCAATTTGTTTGTTTTTATTCTCTGAATTAGACAAAGATAAATTTTTTGTTATGACAGTAGTAGGTTTGCTCTCTTCTACATTTTTTTTTGCTGACTCGGCAAGTTTTTCAGCCATTGCCATTCCATGTTCTTTCTTGTCTTTGGGGCAATGAATAAGTTCATATTCAAGTTTTTTTATGGTTGTAAATATCTTTATAAATGTTTCATTATGTGGCAAAACTTTTTCCTCTTTCTTTTTCCAAGTTAAGTCGATTAAAAACTTTGAACAGGTTTTAATTGTTACTTTATCATAATATTCATCTCTAGCTTTTTTCAATCCAGTAAGAACTTTCCGATTTCAGCTTTATCAGGAATTTGTTCATCTTCAGACTTTCGTGACGAACTTGACGGACAAGCGTTAGGTTTTCCGTTGTTGGAATAAGATCGGTTTATGGAAACAACTAGTTCTGTTTCGCTTTCAACATCGCATTCTAAGGGCTTCTCTGTTTCACTAGTATTATTGGAAGATTTGTTCATTGCATAAAATATTTAATATTAATTACATAAGCAAAACACAATTATCTGAATAAAAAATTTAAAAAGATTTCATTAAGTTCCGAAGTTAAATTTATTTAACCGATCGATCACATTGAGTGGCTTTATTTAAGTTAGATCTTACATAGTAAAAAACAGGAATTTTAGGTAATCGGCACAAAAACCAATACAGTTGATCAGTTGATCTGTAAAATCTACAACTGATAATAATAAATAATGTAATTATTATTAATATAATATCTGTGAAACCGGCAACTAATAATAATAAATAATATAAATAATACAACTAATAATAATAAATAATAAATAACTATGTTTATTCTTTTTTTATTTTACTTATTTATTTGTCTAATGGCGTGATATTTAAACAAAAAAAACTATTGTGGGAAATTTTTTTGTGTTTTAACAGTTTTATATTTTTAATAAACAATCAAACGTTTCAATATATTGGGCTAACAAAAAACCGCTTTAATTAAAGCACTTTAAAAACAGATATTGCGCCCACGACTAAACATTCAATGCGTGGAATATACATTTTAAACCATTCTTAATTTTTAAACCAATAATAAAAGTTTTATCGCTTACAGTACGCAAACAAAATTACATTAAGACAAAACAATAAAAAAAATTTTTCGCCATAACCTGTTTCATTATTCTTTTTTTACTAGTGTCGTGAGTTAATGAACAAGCAACTGTAGGAATGTTACAGTAAACAAGGGTTTTTTAAAATCAATTTATGTTAAGACGCTGTTGCTTGGAAACCGGTTGAATAGTTTATAAATACTTTCCTCTTTTATGTAGAACAGAAATCAATTAGAATGATTAAGTTACAGTTGTTTCTCTCTGAATCTCGGTTTAAAAAGTAGTGCTCACAATATAGCTTAAGAAGGTACTCTCTGGTGACTAGTCTATTCAATTGTAAAATAATCATTTAGTCTATTCAAAAATTAAAACATTAAAATAATTTTATCATTTCACACAACACACAAAGAAAGATTGACATTATTACTTACTTTATTTTGAATAAGGTCGAGAAAAAAACAAAACACAGGGTGTTGATGTAAAGTCATAATAGTATCATCTATTCGTTGTTTTAATTTGCAAAGCAACGGTGAAGACGTTAAGCTCAGTCTAACCAGGAAGAAATTACTTGATCTCTAAATCGGCATAATCACTAGATGGTACCGGCAAGAAAAATTGAAAATTTTGAGGAAAAATATATGAGGCGTTGGTAACTTTTTTTAATTTTTTTTTAATATAGACGATTGCAATTTTAATTCAATTTCAATATAGGCAATTGCAAATTTTAAATCCTTATTAAGCAAAACTACATTTCTTAAAGGGTCTTGACTATACGAAAAAAGTTTGCAAGCAACTTAAGGTGGAAAACTTTGCTGAGTTTTTAAAAAACTTTCCAACTTTAGTTTCGCATCTTTTTCCGTGTTTAATTAAGACTTTTATAGCTTGGGTGATGTCAAGCAAATTTTCTGTAGATGTAACATAAGTACGAATTCTATGTATTTTTAAAACATTGCAGAAAATGATTGTGGTTGCGAAAAAACACCTTTTCATATAAACATAAAATCTCGCCTAGACCTGCAATTAAACTAGTAAAATGTAATCCAGAAATAACAAATATTTTTTATATCTCGCAAAAAAATCAACATTTTAAAAATAAAAAAAGTTAAAAGTCTTTTTCTTTAATTTTGTCCAATTCTGTATTTTAAACTATAAACTAAAACAGTCAAATTTTAAAGAACTCCAAATATTTTAAAATGCCAGAAACAACAAATATTTTTCAGAAATAAACAAATATTCTGTCGTTAACATTAGCTTTACCAGCTTTTTTGTACACCTACTTCTACTGTGGTGTCGATTTCGACACTTTTGTATTTCACGTAAAAGCCGGTAAATTTGTTACTATTTTGCTTTTTTCTTTAAGTTGTTATTGTTACCTATAGTATGATTTTGATCAAGGGCATAGTTATGCATTTCATCATGGGGGCGCAACTTATGGGGAAATTACAATGAACCCAGATTTGCCGTTCAATTTTAGATGAACAGCTTTTTTCTTAGTTTTTTGGGCTTCACTTGCATTTTAAAGAAAAAATAACAAAATGAACAGGGATTTGCCATATAGCTTCTGTGAGGACTTTTTTTAGTCTTCTCTGATTTTGATGATAAAATATTTTAGAAGGGAAAGTATATTTAAATGTTTAAAAAAATAGTCCAAAAAAAACTAAAATCTAGATAATATCGGGTCTGATTTAGATCAATAAATAATATGTTTACTTAAACATTTGCGTGAAACAACTTAATTACATTTTGATTCTCATAATACTGCGAGTCCTCCATGATTTTTTTCTCTTATTTAAGCATTACACGGTTATATAATTTGAACCAGTAAAAATAAAAAATAGAAAAAGAAAGCAATTTTTTTTTAGTTTAAAAGCAAAACTGTTTTACAGCAATATAAGTGATTAAAGTTGGCTACACTTTGTAGTCAAGTAAGTGGAGCAGCACTTGCAAATCAAGCATCAGGCATTTTTTACACTTAACATGCACTACTCCGCACTTTCCATAAATTGGTTCCTTGCAAATAATTACGAAACTATAGCGAAACTACAGCGAAACTATAGCATTCGCACAACCATTCGATCCTCTGCATTTTTTACGCTTTCTCGTTGTTAGCTGATTGCAAGCAGCGGTAGGTATTTTTGAACTACTCTTTATTTGTTTGTGTCTGACTACATCAATCAGTTCCAGTAAAAAGTTGCTTCTTGTTATGTCTTTTTTAGTAAATTCTCTGTAGAGTATCCAAGCATTAACTATTGCCATGTCAAGTATATTTGCTTGGACATTTAATGGCCATCTTTGAGATGGCGAACTTGTTAAATAACCTACTCACGTAATTCTTTTCTACCCTTGGGAAAGACACTTTACAGCACTTTTTCCTGCTTGGCGGTCTTAGCAAGCAGTTCTAAATTTCACTCATATCTCTAAAAAACTTTAAAACCAAATGAAAAACTTCAACCAAACAGCATTATCTTAGCTTCTCCGGAAAGCAAGTCGGAGTAATTGCTTGCCCTATGTATTACCGCCTACGTCGCTTTACTGCAAGTCAGAAGAATAGATATATAGATAAAATAAAAATAAAGTCTATTTTCATCTAGCCTTATTGTTTATCATTTTATTCAATTTTTTTTTTTCATTATTTTTTAATTTTCTCTTAGTAAAAAATTTTTTAATTTATTTTCACTGCTTTTTCTCCGATTTAATCAAAAGCAAACGGATATTTGGCAACTAAATTACAGTAGAACGCCGATTATCCAAAACGCCAATTATCCTAACACTATTATGGCATGGTGTGAGCGACAGAGTGAGTGTTGTTCAACACAACTCTGCTTCTAAAAAGGATGAGAGACTTGGCAGCGATAAAAAGAGTAGCAAACTTAAAACAAAAAAAATGAGTGATTACTGTACTGCTGATAATGTACAATAAATCACCGTACATATGTGTATATAATGTTTTTTATTGTAAGATTGTATTTTGTTTGATTAATCGAACAAATCGCTGATCCGAACCATCCCTGGTCCCAATTAGTTCGGATAATTAATCGGTGTTCTACTGTAATTTAAAATTTTAAAAAACTTAAATTTCGCCCTTTTAGGTTTTGATCTGCAGTATTGTTTTAAAAACTAGGCACAATTTTTTTTTAATTTTAATGTGAATATTTAAATCCAACTACAAAACTTGCGTCAGCTTATTTATCCGTTTCTACCAGTGCAGTCTTGCACTTGGTAGGAACCGCAAATCTTATATTTACCCTTTCTTATATGACCAACTCTGCGACTAAACCCGAGTAAGTGGACTGTCCCTGACGAGAGTTTAAAACTCAAAACCATGGTTGGGCAGTGAGCTCAGGTTCGACGTGCGCGATGCACAATGCCACAGGTGGTACTCTCTAGTGCCGTCTGTCCCAAACTTGATATATAACTGGCATCTGGTCATCGGCGTGCGTGATGCATAATGCTGTTTCTATCAGTGCAGTCTTGCACTAGGCAGAAACCACAAATCTTATTTTGTTTATGTTCAAAAATACCAAAAAATATTTTTATCATTTATTTTGCAAAAAATATTTACGCATATAGCATATCACTTTTCTCCTCAACAAGTATCAATCAGGTTCTTTTTAAAATTGACTCAAGCGCCGCAATAAAACGTTCAAAACTTTGATATAAGATAATAAAAAATTACTTTAGATATGCTAAACCAAAAAAAAAATCAGCATAAGTACGTAAAAGAGAAAAAAATTAAACTTAAACCCAAAATTCCGAGTTTCCCATCTATTTCTTTATTGTTATAGCTTCATCTCTTTCTTTGGCTTTCTGCTGGTAAGTTTTATGTGAGTGAAGCATTTCATGTCGTCATAAAATCTTTTCTTCAAAGCATAAAATCTTTTTCATCAAAGCATAGACAGCATCATACCAACCAAACCACCGAGTTGAATTTAACAATTTTAATGTAGGATTTGAGAAAAAATGACCATGAATGTTCTGAGGCTTTTTCCACCGCATAATGCTATGTCCGAAAAAATTATGCATTGACTCAATTGTGTCGTAAAATTAAGCGGTCTCAGTCACGGTTTTCATGGCAACTTTTAGCATCAACTTTAAATTGTGCAAAGCACAATGTAAAGCTACATATAAATCTTCTTTTACAAGCAGAAATACTTCCCGGTTATCACTGCAGAGCCATCATATTTTATTATCAATATTATTTATTTTATCTCTACTGTATATCTATCTTTCTGACTCGTGTCTCATATACCTTGCCCGCGGCAGCTTTTTATGTCAAGCCTTTTCTGTTGAATGGAATCCGTTATCAATTTGCGCAATTTGATTTCAGTTAAATCATTATCAAGTCTCTTTAGAGCTTTACGTGCATTACTACAACTTTCTTAAATAAACTTCATGGAAATAGTTTCTGTCCTGTAACCATTTTACGTAGTATAATTGTCATCGTCACTAATACAAATCACTGAAGCTACTTGCTCGGCTGTTACTAAACAATTGAATGGTCAGATATTTCTGGTTGAATTGAACATGAACTCAATCGTTTTTCTCCTTTTAACTAATTTCTTTTTTTCTCGACTTTGATAAGTTTTTTTCATATTAAATTGAAGTCAAATAGAGTTTTATAATATTGTTACTCAAAACTAAAAAGTTTAAGAAAATTTAGACAACAATTAATAAAGTATATAAATTCAACGAGCATGCTACCTCAAAATTAATTGGCTTCTTCATCATACTTGCAACCGAAGTGAGAATTGAAACAGATCGTCAGCCCCATTGTAGATTTGTAGTCAGGCACGCTAAAGTCTTGCTAGCTTAGCCTAAATGCGTGTAATATCCTACTACCGTCCTTAAAAAATTCAAATATTTTCTACGAAAATACCCTGCAAAAGCTTGAGGGTAGTGCTGTATCTTTGCTTTTCGCCTTATGTACTGTACAAAATATATTTCAGTCCTTACTATTATCGTAGTTTTCCTATTTTCTAACATTTGCTTTGGGGCTTGTGGTTTTAGCTACACTGCTGTCAACTTCGAAATGAAAGCGTACGTGTTCCAGCAATAAAAATTTTTAGATTTTAACTACGTATTTCCTCACAAAATAATAATAATTGCCATGAATGAAAATGATGTTTGATTTGGTATCGACATATACGTTTTGTAAGAACAAATGGAGCCAAGCAAACACAAACATTAAGTGGCTAGAAAGGAGCCATAAATTAGGCTAAAACCTCACGTAATAAACGAAAATGCTGCACAAAATAAAGTTGGACTTCACTGGTTTAAATTGTCAGGCAATTCGTTTTACTTAATTTGCTTGTTGCAATGACAAGAAATAATATATTTGTTTGTAAAAAGCAAAATTATGAACAACAATACCAAAAACAAAAGTTATTAATGTTATGAAAAAAAAAATAGAAACAAATGTGGCATTAAAAGATATTTGTTTGCTCATTGTGCACTTTTGGTAGGTTGTATATACTAAAAATTTGATAAAATTTTTACCTGCACTTCATTGCAAAAATGTGGAACTTAAGTAATTGATAAAACGCGGCGTCAATATTTTTGATATAGCAATGTTAAAATACTTAAGGCTAAATTCGTTGGTATAAAGCGTTTGCAAATATCTTTTTAACTCTGGCCTATATAAAGACTTTTCATAACATATGTTCGTGTTTTGAAATATTCTAATTAAACACCAAAAATTTTTAAAGCATAGAAAAGCCTGTCGTAATAATTCAGTGTGACCAGACACTCATGGACAAACTTGCATTCTTCAAATGTCTATCCATGCATGCATTTGTGCTGCAAATGAAGTAGAGTTCCATTCAAACTATTGCAGGAAACCGATTAAACAATGGCCTTTTTGCTTTTAGGTTTTCGAAAATTTTAAATTTTAATCCTAAGCACTTTTATCTGTTCACAGCTAAATAAAGTTATATTTTTCAAGTTTTTTATTTACTTACTGTCCAACAAAAAGCCAATTTACGACAAAGCAAGAATGTGTAAGCTTGTCTTTGTTAAAACCAGAATAGCGTAAAATTCTTTGACCTAATTTTAAAGTGGGTTGAGAAAACTTTGCATAACAAATTAAATCCAGTTTAACTATTTTAACCTGAACTTAGCCAGCTTCTGTTACTTTTATCAGCAACAGTAAAACCAGTTAGACCCAATGAAAGAGTCTTTTATATGTAAAAATTTTCGACACTCTTTATCAGAAAACATTTTTTTATTTTCTTTTTCACTTTGTAATTCACTTCTGTTCACTGCAAATCATTTAAACAATTTTTTTAAATTTTCGCACAAGAAGTTTTAGTTAATGTCTTTGCTTTTTTGTAAAAACTGCGTCTAATTTTTTTTGCTACCGCTAAGAGGCATTATTTTTTTTCATTACATCTCCATACGTATTTATCCTCTTGACTCGCAGGAAAGCGACCGAAGCTCTAACACATAAAGCAAGCAATCACTCAACTTGCTTCCGGAGATACCAAGACATTGCTGTTCGGTTAAAACTTTTTATTTTTATTTTTTTGTTTTATAGAGATATATGTGAAATTTAGAACTACTTGCCAAAACCGCCCGGCAGAAGAAAATTCCGTAAAGTGTCGTTTTCAAGGACACAACAAAATGACAAAAGTAAGTTTTGAACCGAGATCACATTCACAGCTCTCTTAACTTTTCGACTATGTTGCCGACACTCGACCATGCTATCATATGCTTGGTATTTCGAGAGCAGTCGTATAGGCTAAAGTACTTTTTAAATCTTTCAAAAGACTGTAATACTTAAATAATATCTGATAAAGTGTATACTGCTAAAGCATTGAAATGTTCTGTATCAAAAGATTAAACATCATTTTATATAATCTAATTTTTTCTTACAATGTTGAAAACAGTAAACGTTTAAATTTGTTTGAAATTTACTAAAAATAGAAATATTCTTATTCAACTGTCTAATCATTTTGCTAATACAAGTATGAAAACTAAAAGAAAGATCACGATAGCTAATAAGCTTTATTGACGTCCATTTGAATACGGTTTTATAAAACAGGATTTCTAATGTCTAGTGTCCAGACATTAATGTGTTGTGTTTCGAAATTGAAAATGGCAGTATTAAATTGGCATATTGGTTTAATAAAATCAATTTATAAAACTAGCTGTTACCTCAAAAAATATTTAATACATTAGTAGTATTGTATGATCAACAAATTATTTATTGAACTTTTATTACTAATAGTAATACCATTAAGCCTACTTCCAATCCCCACTTAAAAAGTTTATAAATATCTAAAAACAGAGATTAAAAATTTATCACTATTTTTACAAAGCAGGTATTTCAGAACGTCTTTGGATATATCTATAAAAAAGTAGCCTATTAAAGTTGTAAACATTTAGTAAAAGTGGTTTAACGTAAACATTGCAGCAAAGCGATGTATTTTTGTAAATTTATAGATTTTAAATAAAACAAACATTTTTTATATAGTAAAAATTTAATTTTGGTTTATTGCAGTCACCACAAAACATATTTTTTAACCTTAAACAGCATTCTAATTTGTCGCACAAAAATAAAGTAAATATTAAATACTTTAAGTTTTTGCATTAAAACTTTGTTTAAGTAGTTGCAAGTAAGTTTAAACTTAATTTTTTTGTTCCAATTTTTTTTAAATTTTTAGCTTATTTTGTTTTCGATTAATATTTTTTTGCTTTAAGTTTAGTATGAAGATGCGTTATTAGTTGTTTAGCGTTTGATAAATACAAATGTCATGAGTAAAATACCAATACAAACATGAGCAAAAGACACAGGTAGAAAACCATGTTTTTGCAAAATTTTGAAAAACCATATTACCTAAATTACAAAAAAATTTTCCAATAAAGGACTTCGACTTGCTTTGAAATAAAAAAACTATTGCAGTATGTTTGATTGAAAAAGAGTTTTATCCAGCAAATTTTTTTGATTAAAGTTCAACTTCAAGTTTCCAACCAAATTAAATAAAAATTAATATTATGCATGTTGATTAAAAATAAGTTCAGCAAATTAAAAATTTTTAAAATACTACTGTATAAAAAAAAAGGCATCACTATAACGTCAAGACAATACTTGCTAAAACCACTTTTAAAATCTTTTTAAAATAATGGCAGCAATTTAGACTCTTAATTTTATTTCAAAACATATTACTTTATTCTTATTCAGTATAATTACGAACGAAAAAAATACATATTAAAGATAATTTTTACAATGTCTGCAGCGTGGTCGAATGTTTATAGCGCCAAGATTATAATTGACATGATCTCGGCTCAAAATCTACTAGCGCAATTCTTATTGTGTCCTTGGGAAAAACACTGCGGTACATTCCATGCTTGTTGGTCTTGGCAAGTAGTTCTAAATTTTAGTCATATCTCTATGAAATTTCAACCGGACAAAAATATTTTTGCATTTCCTGAAGCAGGTCGGGGTAATTGCTTACCCTATGATTAGCCTCTCCGTCGCTTTCCTGCGAGTCAGAACGATAATTATGGAGATAAAAGAAATTGCTATAAGTTAGATTTTGCGTTCTAAAATATAAACTAAAATCTGAAGCTTGAACAATCAGTTAATTTTAAAGATTATTTTGATAGAAACAGTAATTGTAGTTTCATATATTGATATTTAACCTGATTGCTGGTTTCTCTTTTAAATGCATTTACTACTGTACAATTGTCATGCAAAATAAAGCAATCAACACAATGTAAAATTTTCAATTATATTTTTGATATTCAAAAATTTTTGCCGATTAATCTTTTAACAATTGTCGTTATCAAAAATTATTTAAACTTGAACGACAAATTAAAATAGCGTCGTCGTCGTTTGAAGGGTATCCACTCCAGGTCAGACACAAACAGGCCGAGGGTTTATTCTTTTACTACCCCAGATTGCTGCACTGCCTAAACCAGATGCTGGCAGTGGTGTTATTAAGCCAGCATTGAATTTCGTCATACAAAACCGTCAGACCTCGTGCTCCATGTGGTGCCCAATCTATAGGGCATGCTGTTAGAACATGGTCTGCGGTTTGCTCAGAGGTGCCACACACGCAATTTGGTGAAGGAGCGAGACCTCATTTGTGCATGGACGAATGGAATTGCCCAACACTAGTCGGCAGGCGGCTGAGCTTAACCCAAGCTGCTCGGGGTAAGCCCATCCCAACAGGCCTTGCACCGGTCTCGGGCACAAAAGCACGGAGCCTGGAAGCATTTTCACAATACTTCGTTTTCCATTTGTGATTTGTCCATTCAGAGGCGCGGATGCCAAGTCTGGCAAGGTTGTCCAAACGATTCCGCGCAGCTGGCACAAACGGGCGTCTGGATCTTAGTCTCACTTGGCGAGTATTTGAGGACGCATTTAAAAGACCATACAAGATATGATCGGGGTCCAGAGATCCACAATGAGCCAAGGGGAGTGTCGCTCCCATTTGGCGAAGCTCAGTTGGCTGGATACCTGAGAGTATAGGTAGGTGGTCCGTTGGAGTGGGACGCAGGCATCCAGCGACTAAGCGCAAGGCGTCGTTCAAGACACTGTCGATGAGGCGAGTGTGAGCACTGCGACACCATACTGGCGCACAGTACTCAGCTGTTGAGTAGACTAGAGACAAGGTAGCTATGCAAAGTATTTTAGCACCAGCACCCATTCCGAGCCCACGAGCCGCGTCAGCAGTGTGACGAGCGAGAATAGTTTTTTGCGCAATGCTATAAATGGTGACGAAACTTGAGTGATCTGTCCAGTTTCACCCCAAGATAAGTAGGGTTTGAACAGAACGGTAAAAGTCTATCGTTGTTGCAGACCTTTAGCTCACATTTGGCCTCTTGGTTATTTAAGTGAAAGGCTGCCGTCACCGTCTTAGTGTGATTGAGCTTCAACCTTCAAGTCTGGAGATATGCTAAAAGTGTAGACATGTCTTGGTTTAAAGTCCCATCCAAGTCCTTCCAGTTTCCAGAAGAATGCAACAATGCTAAATTATCAGCATAAGCAAACTTTCTAAAAATCATGGAAGGAAGATCGTACGTATAGATGTTAAATAAGAGGGGACCCAAGACCGATCCCTGAGGAACGCCGTTTTTAAGACGGCGTAGCCTGCTTTGCTTGCTGTCACCGGTGGTAAGGGTAAAACTTCGATTTCGGACAAGCTCCATGATCATTTTGACCATGTGCTTTTCCGGAAGTAGTCTCAGCAACTTGCAGGTAAGGCCACGGTGCCAGACAGTGTCATAAGCAGCTGTCAGATTGATAAATACGGCACCAGCCTTCTTTTTAGCCTCTAAAGAATCCTCAATGTTTTGGGTTAGAAAAACAACTTGATCTACGGTTGACTTCCCGCGTCGGAACCCAGCCTGCTCTTTAGGGAGCAGTGGATCGATTAATGGTTCAACGCGGGCGTAGATAAGCTTCTCGAGAATCTTGTAGGAGACACAGAGCAGAGATATCGGTCGATAACTCTTTAGGTCCCAAACGGGCTTTGTTGGTTTGGAGATCGCGACCACAAGCGCTCTTCTCCAGACCTTGGGAGTTTTGAGTCGGCGCAAACAGGAAGAAAGGAAGTCATGCAACCAGGACTTCAAAGCAGCTTCAGGATGGAGTATAAGCTCTGAGCAGATGGAATTAGGTCCCGAAGCTTTACCTGGTTTTAAATGTCGGAGGGCAGCAGCAAATTCTCTCTGTGAAAATTTGTCAGAGATATTTTCGGCGTCTGGTGTTGTGGCCCTCCAAAGGTCAGACACTTCTTGAAAGACAAGTCGAAATGACTTGCGGTCAACAGCCTCGTATTTCCCATTTCTAACCAGCTGAGATGCAATAGCATCGGCTGAAACGGGACAGTAACGAGGAGAGTGTTGTGACCTACTAGTACGATTGTTCAAAATACTCCACGCTTTTCGACTAGAGTGTGAGAAGTCGATGCTCCGAACTGCCTCGGATCATCAATTTCTCCGCTTCCTGTCAAGCTTTGCAAGCAGAGCTGTAGCAGCCAAGCTTGAGTCGTCTCCCTGAGGAGACTGCAGAAAGATTTTATAGAGAGATTCACACTCTGCATCCCAATACGGAATATAGTTATTTCGATACCCGCGTGGGATAGTCTTTTTGGCTGCTTTCTTAATGGTGTTACAGAAGTCCTAGTAAGCCGCATCCACATCAAGTGAATCAGGTGGCAACAAAGTCTTCGCGAATTTATTCGTCAAGGCAATGTAGCTCAATATGCAAACTCTGCTGGTCCACAAGAAGAATTAATTGAGTTAATAACTCTGAAAGGCCAAACGCGTGGGGAAGGCATCTGTGAAGCTGTCTTGGAATGTTTAAGAACAAAAGGCATAAATACAAACCACCTGGTGTCGGTAGCTACTGATGGGGCACCAAGCATGACAGATGCGCACAAGGGCTTTGTAGTTTTACTGCAAAAGTCGTTGGACAGACAGCTGCTGACTTTTCATTGCATCTTACATCAAGAGGCCCTGTGTGCTCAAACGTTTCCCCCAGAATGCACGCAAGTAATGAATGTAGTCGTTCTAATTATCAATAAAATAATGGCAAAAGCTTTAAATCACCGTCAGTTCCGTATGTTATTGGACGAGGTGGATAGCGTACTCTGATGTCTTGTTGTACAATAAAGTACGGTGGCTATCCAGAGGGAACTGTTGAAACGCTTTGTGGTATGTTTAAAAGAAGTGAAAACCTTTTTGGACAGCAAAGGGCTTAATTATCCTCAACTGGAACAGGCGGAACAGCTGGAAAAGCTACACTTTATAGTAGTATCACCAAGAACTATGCGCAGAATTTGTCACGATGATCTTAAGATGTCACCCTACAAGCTGCAAAAGAGACAGCTCATTTCGGTGGCCACAATTGAAAAGAGACTTGCCAGAAGCAAACTATTGTTGAAACGACTTAAAAATGGCACGCTGCAAAATCTTATTTTTACTAATGAAAAGTTATTCACTGTGCAACAAGCGCACAATCAACAAAATGATCGAGTTTTGGTAAAAACCTTAAATTCAATTCCTGCAAATACAAGGAAAGTCTTCAAAACACAAAAACCTGCTTCAGTGATGGTGTGAACAGCAATTTCTGAAAAGAGGAAATCCCCTCTGGTTTTTGTACCGTTGGGAGTTAAAATTAAAAAGGAACTGTACATAAAGGATATTTTAAAGGGGGCTTTAATACCATGGTGCAAATCTCTATATGATAAAGACAATTGGACACTACAACAATATGGAACAACAAGTCACACAGCTCGGGTGACTCAAGCGTGGTGTGAAAACAATTGTCCCACCTGGATTAGTAAAGAGGAATGGCCTCCTTCTTCACCAGATCTCAACCCTCTAAACTATTCTTTATGGTCAATTTTTGAGAGTGAAGCCTGCTCTAAACCCAGCCCTAGTATTGAAGCTATGAAGTTAAAATTGATAAAAACATGGGAAAAAATTCCCATGGAAATAGTGCGTGCCACCATCAATGATTTCTCCAGAAGACTCCGCGCTGTAGTAAAGGCTAAAGGAAAGCATTTTGAATAAAGTTTGTGGGAATTTGTTTGTTGGTATGAGTCTTGAATGTTTGCAAATTTAAACATTAAAATAAAAGCTTTTTTCAAAATATATTTGTATAAATACCCCACCCTGTAAATACTTTCCTCTGCTAAGTAGAACAAAGTTTGATTAAAATGAGCAACTTATAGTTATTTCTGAATCTTAGTTTAAAAATTAGCGCTCATGATAAAGCTTGGAAAGGTTATTTATTTTGAAGTTTCATTTAATATTTATGCTATTTCATTTTATTTTGTCTATTTATCAAGAACAAAAGAAGTTAACAAAATAATTATTTTTTTGCTACCAATAATTTAAAGATACAGAGATCAAATATAGCGAAATTAAAATGAAAAAAACAAGCAAATATTAAACATTATCAAGCAACAAGCTTTATTTGTCAAAAAAAAAAGCTGGTTTAAAGCCGAGTTTTGTAATATTTTTTTTGACTAAAACTTAATTTGAAATTTTAATAGCCACTAAAAAACATTTAAAATAGCAAGATAAAAAAAAGGAAGTAATTATAATAATGTACAAAATAACACCATAAAAATTTTAAAGAAATACGATATTGAAGAACATCTTTTTTACATCTTTGGGTTGATTCCAGTGTTAAAGTAAATGCGTAATTTAATATCGGAAAATAGCTCGTCACAGCTTAAGAAAGCAAGAAAAATATAGACGTAAACAATTTGCTTTAAGCAATTTTCAATTAAATTTCAATATAAACGCAGATAAAAAAAGCAGAACTTATGATATTGGATAATTTTTTGTAAGTGTATAACTCTTGATTGTGGCCAGCATTAACCTCAATTATTTGCGTAGAATTTGAGACTTCTATGCCAAAAAAACTACAATTTTTTTAACTCTAAATTTATCTTCCTGACTCGCAGGAAAGTGACGGGGTACTAATACATAGGGCAACCAATTTCCCCGACCTGCTTCCAGAGATGCCAATATATTGCTGTTTGCTTGAAATTTTTAATTTGATTTTTAGTTTTATTGAAATATGACTAAAATTTACTACGTACTACTGAACAAAATCACCAAGCAGGGAAAAGTGTCGTTAAGTGTCTTTCCCTAGGACACAACGGACTGGCGCGAAGAGATTTTGAACCGAAACCATGTAGATCGCAATCACGACACCCTAACCACTTAAGCACGCTGCCGACAATTAATGTAACGTTTCATCCCCTACTGTCTAAACATTTTTACATTTTTTCAATAAAATAAGTAAAATATCTCGTATATGATTATTATACCTGCAGTCAGAAATGCAACTTTTTTAATTGAATACAATCAAGTTTATTCAGAGTTTTTCTCTGACTAAATTCCTCTTTCCACAAGCTTTTCTCGCGGATGCTTTCGGTTAGATAATTAATAAAGCGACAGAGTCAATACTTTTGATATACCAATACTATAACAACTCGTGGCTAAATTTGATGGTATAACAAGCTTTCAATTATCTTTCTTATTTATTTTATTTCTATATTTATTCTCATGACTCAGAGAAAAGCGTCGTAGGCGCCATACATACGGACAAGCAAATACCACGACCTGCTTCTGGAGATGCCAAGATATTGCTGTTCGATTGAAATTTTTCATATTGGATTTTTAGATTATTACAGATATGAGTGAAATTTAGAACTGCTTGTCAAAACTGATAAGCAGGAAAAAGTGCCGTAAAGTGTCTTTTCCAAGAACACAACATAATGGCACGAGTGGGTTTTGAACCGTGACTATGTTGACCACCAGCACACCGCTTTAACCACTCGACCATGCTGCCGACATTTTAATCCGGCCTATATAAAGACTTTTCACCATATGAATAAATATAATTTCGTGTTTTGAAATGTTTAATAAAGCACCAAAACTTTTTAGAGTATAGGAAACCCTATCGTAATAATCCAGTGTGACCGGCCACACATGAACAAACTTGCGTTCTTCAGATGTCAGCTCATGCTTGCAAAATTGCGCTGCAAATAAAATAAATTAAAATTCAAACTATTGCAGGAAACCAGTTAAATAATGGTCGTCACACTTTCAGGCTTTTAAAAATTTTAAATTTAAATCCTATAAAGGACTTTTTATCTGCTCACAGCTAAATAAAATCACATTTTTTAATATTTTTTGTTACGTACTGTCTGCAAAAAAGCTAATTTACGACAAAGCAAGAATGTGTGAGCTTGTCTTTGTTAAAAACAGAAAAGCGTGAAATTTTTGGCTTATTTTTGAAGTGGGTTGAGAAAACTTCGTATAGCAAATAAAATCCAGTTTAATTATTGTAACTTGAACTTAGTCAACTTCTATTGCCTTCATCCGCAACACTAAGACCAGTTAGAGTCAATGAAAGAGTCTTTTATACATAAAAAGCTTCAAAATTTTTATTAGAAAACGTATTTTTTTTTGCTTTGTAATTTACGTCTGATCACAACAAATCATTTAAACAATTTTTTTAATTTTTGTATAAAAATTTTAGTTAATATCTTTGCCTTTTTGTAAAAAAGCTACATTTAACTTTTATTTTTATTTTATTTTTATTTTTTTGCTTTATAGAGATATATGTGAAATTGAGAACTGCTTGCTGAAACCGCCAAACAGGGTAAAATGCCGTGAAGTTTCTTTTTTAAGGACACAATAGATTGGCAAAAGTAAGTTATGAACAGAGATCACATTCATGGCGCTCTTAACTTTTTAACAACTTTGTACAGGTCGGATGATAAATTTACTGTTTCCAAAAAATTTTGTGATAAAAACTTTCCCCTTTCTTTTTCTTGGTTGAGAGCAAAGCTTGACGACAAAACATTGCAAAATCTTTGAAAACTTAGAAAAATTCTATTACCTTTTCCCGTGATTAAACTATTTTGTCTCTTAGATATGTTTCAGCAGGTTTCAATAAATAGTTATACTACTTTACGACTGGACATAGCAACATGCTTAAATCAGGGGCGTCCAACCCGCGTTTCGCGGATCACGTTAGTCGCGCTTAAACTTTTATAATGGCCCGTGCGGAAATTTTCGAAATGACGAAACAAAATAAAGTAACCGTGTTTCCAAAACAATTTATTTTTTCAAAGTGAAGACCAAGAAAAAAGGCTTTTTTGATTTTAAAGGTAAGATTTTTAAATATACAGCTGGCGCAAAATGACTTAGGACCTTTAACAAAATTTCCATTTTATTACATGCTATAAAACCTTACATCACATTAATCTCACAACTCTGCTTTTATGATTGTGATTCATTAATACATTAACAAAGGGTCAGTGTGGAAATTAACAAAGGGTCAGTGTGGAAATAGAATAACACAATAATATTATTTTTGCTTCACAATAATATTAGGAGGTTGATTTATTTAGAGAATATTAGATATTAAAGTTTTTAGAATGCCTGGAAAGTATACTAGCAGTGAGGAAAAGGCTAGAATTCTTGCCTGGAAACAAGAGAAAGTTTCCATTAAAGAAATATGTGCTCGTAGTAGAAGAGCCAAGTCAACAGTAATGAAGCTTCTAGCCTCAGCCAAAGGGCTTCCTCCCAATAAAGTCCCCAAGCACAGATTTGGAGGTGGACGAAAAAAGAAGACATCAAACGCGACAGACACTTTAATAAAAAGGGAGGTGCAAAAAAATCCACGACTGACAGCCCTGGAGCTAAAAAATTTGCATCCAGAACTGCTGGAAAATGTTGCCGTGCGCACCATACAGCATTGCCTGCAAAAAGGCTTGGGCTTGCCTAGTCGCAAAGCTGCTAAGAAGCCTCTCTTAACAGAACGAATGAAAAAGCAGTGCATTGCATTTGCAAAAAAATACATTCACTGGACGCCTGCGCAGTGGAAAAGAGTTATGTTTTCGTATGAGAGTAATTTTCAAGTGTTCCGAGTGGGATCCCCTATGGTTCGACGCCCTCATGACTCTAATAGATTTGACCCTAGGTTCACAGTCCCAACTGTAAAGCACCCGGATTCAATCATGGTATGAGGAGCTTTTTCTGGGGAAATGGGCAGGGCTGGCCTGTATTTCTTTCCTAGAAACAAAAAAATGAATAGCGATCAGTATGTAAAAGTGCTGGAGGAGCACATGCTCAGCATGTTTCACATTCACAGCTGTGAAGTCTTCATGCAAGACAATGCTCCATGCCATAAGTCCAAAAAAGTTACGAATTTTCTCCAACAGCAAAAAATAAGAGTGCTTGATTGGCCTGGTAATAGCTCGGACTTAAATCCAATAGAGAATTGCTGGCAAAAAATGAAGAACATCATAAAACAAAAGAAAACACCAAACTTGGAGACCCTAAAACTTGAGTTCATGAGAGTCTGGTGCCAGAAGATGTCACTGGATTATTTTCAAAATTTGAGCAATTCCATGCCCAAACGCCTGCAGATGGTCATCAAAAAGAAAGGAAATATGACAAAATATTAAACACCGTGTTTTTGTTTAATAAAAATTGAACGTGGGTCGAATCTCTCAACGTTTGCAAGACAGAATCCGCCAGCATGTGCCGAAGTCTATTCGGAACAGAACCAGTCAAGAACGTAAACAACCAGAACGCCCAGGAAAACTAGCGAATTCAATACCGCACTGTGATTCAGCGATTGGAAACCATCTGTTACATAACCAAAAATGTGCATCTCACTATAAGGACAATCAATTTTTTATTCTCTCTAAAGCACGATCCGATTTCCATTTATCAGTCTTGGAATCAATTTTCATCACTCTTCAAAAACCTAATTTTTTTAGGCAGAAAGAGTTTGTTTATAAACATAAATTGTTAGTATAATCGTAAACAATTTTCTTTTTAGTTCCAAATTTTAGCACAAAACTTGCATAATTTTGTTCCTTTTTTTTGCCAAAAAATTGTTTACGCTGACGAAACGTGGTTTTATTTATTAAATACTTTTAATTATTATAATAACTGTTACTAACCTTAATTTTTAGCCAATCAGGATCAGTCTTAAAACTTTTGAAATACTACGTTCAGTTCTACAATTCATTCTAGCGAAACCTCCTGAAGAGAGTTAGACGAAAACGTTCGAGTTTTCAAAACAGCCTTTTTTAAGGCTACTCAATTAACAAAAGAGCTTGAAATGAATCATTTGCTTTTAAAAGCAATTTTTTATTTGTAAGTACTGTTTTTAAAAGAAGCTAATTTACAAAATAAAGCAAAACTTTTTGAGCTGTCTTGTCGCTGTTTAGAACAAAATAGTGAATTATACTGTACTTATATCGATCTATTTTTGAAGTAGGTTGAGAAAACTTCGCCGAACAAATGAAAATATATTTCAAGTGTTACAAGTTGAACTTAACCTACTTGCTTTGTATTCATTACAAAAATGTAAATATGTACAGCGAATCAATGATTGTTAAATGTAAGCATTTTAAAAATCCTTACCACAAAATATCTTTTAATATTTAGCTAACTTTTTTCGGTAACTCTACATTTATATATAACATACTAAATTTTTGGAATCTGTAATCAAAAAAAGACAATAATTTTGGTATCAAATCTTTAAACTACGAAAAGCTCAAAGTTTTGATAACTTTGCAGAAATTGGTGGTGTTTTCGCCGGATCTTTTGTAGAAAGCCCCCGCCATTAATGCAAAAATGTCAGATTTGAAAAAAACACCCCCACTACGTTTTTATTTTGGCAGGGGCTTTCTACAAAAGATCCTTTTTGCCATTATAAAAAAATAAAATATAAAAATTTGATCATAAATTGGATAAGTTAAGTCACTTTGTAATTTGAATTACTAATGAGAGTCGAGCTTTATGTACCTCGTAACAAGAACGTTTCATCAAATATAATTTCGTGTTTTGAAATTTGGTTCTAGATAACCACCTAAAATTTTTGGCAGATAGAAAATCTTATCATAATCATTCAGTGTGACGAGAGACTCATAAACAAACTTGAGTTCTTTAGATGTCAACTTATGCATGAAAATTTGCTGTAAATGAAGTAGAGTTCAATTCAAAGTATTGCAGGAAAATACTGCAATACTTTGAATTGCAGTATAACTGGTTAAACAATGGTCTTTTTGCTTTTAGGTTTTCCAAAATTTTAAATTTAAATCCCAAATACTTTTTATCTGATCACAGCTAAATAAAGTCACATTTTTCAATTTTTTTATTTACGTACTGTCTGCAAAAAAGTTAATTTACGACAAAGAATGTGCGAGCTTGACTTTGTTAAAAACAAATAGCGTAAAAATTTTTGGCCTATTTTCGAAGTGGGTTGAGAAAACTTCGTATAACAAATAAAATCCAGTTTTTCTATCTTAAATTTATCCTACTTCTATTACTTTCATCACCAACACTAAGACCAGTTAGAGCAAATGAAAGAGTCTACTGTATATGAAAATTTGTATATGGATGAAAAAATCTATTGTATATAGACGACGAAACTCGATGCTAGCTTAACAGCATCGCTGCCAGCATCTGATCCGAGCATACAGCGTCCTGGAGTAGTAAAAGCCCTCGGCCCAAGTCTTGTTTATGTCTGACCTGGAGTGGATGTCCTTTCAAATCTAATTCTTTCAAATCGAAAACTGCCAAGCAGGGTAAAGCGCCGTAAAATTTCATTAAAAAGGACGCAACAAAATGGCACGAATAACTTTCAAACCGTGACCAATCTGAAACTTTAGCAAATATGGTTAGAATGATTGCGGAACTTGTCCGGAACCGAAGGTTTACTCTTACTATTGGTGACGTAAGCGAAGCAGGCTCCGCCGTCTGAAAAACGGCGTTCCTCGGGATCGATCCCGGCTCTCTTTCTGTTTAAAATCTATACGTACAATCTGTCTTCCACAATTTCCAGAAAGTTTGCCTAATGTAATCGATCCAACATTGTTGCACTCTTCTGGAGATTTAATAGTTGTGCGTACAATTAGGTGAAAAAACACACGCACATGCAAGATGCTTCAAAGATTGTAGTACTAATTTTGACCGAAACTGTTTTGAGAAAACCATTTCAATAGGCTTGCTTGAAGCCTGATTGAAAATGAAAGCACGGAGCTTGAGTGGAGACATTTTTGGTAAAATTACAATCTAAGACAAACGTTTAGAAACACTTTCCAAAAAACGCAACATGTAGTTTTAAATGCTCATATCTCGATGAGTAGTCGGTATTATTGTGCCATAATGCATAATTATGTCATTGTGTTGATATATAATCTCGGTATAAGCTGTTTTTCTATTTTTTGTTTAATAAGTTGTTTGCAAGATTACGTTTTAGTCAAAATCAATTAAATTTATTGGTTGAAAAAATGAGAAAGAAACAGTCTCTCTGCACGAAAAAACGAGCTCAAATCGTAACATTAAGCAATTAAAAGTTTTCTGTACGTCGAGTCGCAAAGACAATGAAAGTTAAAAACAGCTGTGTACAATGCAATCATAAAATACCAAAATAAAGGTGTTTATGGTGTTTTCATAAACAGAAAATAGTCTGGCCAACCAAGGGTTACCACCAGCCGAGAAGATCGCCTTATGCGTAAAGCAGTTATTCACTCTCAAATGAATAACTCCAAAAAAATCCAGGCTAAGTTGATAGAAACTGGCACAGCAATCAGTACAAAAATATCTCAACGCGAGTTGTCTCTGGAATTTGGCCCCAAATCATGCAAGCCTTCCCTAAAAATAGGCTTGACGCAGGCAATGAAGAAGAAATGTCTGGATTTCGCCAAGAGACATAGTAGTTGAGACATAGAAATGTGGGAAAACGTGTTTTTTCGAACGAGTCTTCTGTACAGCAGTTTTTTATTTGAAGATATCGGGTTTGGAGACCTGTTGAAGCACGCCACGAAGAAAAGGTACACAACCCCAACTATAAAACACCAGCCTAGCCAAATGATTTGGGGAGCAATGTCTTTCATTGGGCCTAATGAGCTTCATTTTCTGCCGCTGGCAACCAGCATAAATGGTTAAAAATACGTTGACTTGTTACATAGCAAGCTTGAGCTCCTCATAAGTATCCACAGCTATGAGATTTTTATGGATGATGATGCTTCATGTTATCAAAGCAAGATGGTGAAGAATTTCTGAGAGCAAAAACGTATGCAAATGTTGGAGTGTCCATAAAACAGTCTGGATTTGAATCTGATTAAAAAATTCATAGAGCCTCATGAAGAAAAAAGCTGTAGAAAACCATTCTTCAAGACTTGATACACGGCAAGTACCAATTATAAAAATTTGGGAGAGAAAAATCTCTCTAGATTATTGCTGTAAACTGATTGACAGCATGCAACGGCGCATGCAAAAAGTCATCAGAAACAAGGGCGGTCCCACAAAATATTAATCGTAAACTTTGTTTCAATTCTGTGCAAGCTTGTTACGTTTTTAATTACGCCAAGTAACTAAAAAATCATCAAAATTGTGTGAAAGTAGTGGGTAAAAAAAAAGGTTATTGCGGTTTGCACACAGAATTGCCGAAAAACACGAAGTGTCTTTAAACTTTTGTTGCCGGCTGTAATTAATAAAAATCTATGTATTCTGCTAATTGGTAAAAAGTTAGCAAAAATTTAACACTAAAACTCCGATTAAGTCAATTTTAATATCGTCTTATTTTAAACCTTAAACATCTATAAAATTTTTTGATTTAAAAATAAGTTTTTATTTTATTGATAACAAAATTGAAACACATTAAACAGAATTAGTTTATTAGTTTTTTAATTTGTATTTATACAATGATTTGTTATAAGAAAACTGAAAGCAGAATTTACTGTTGGCAATAATAACTTGTTTTTTTACATTTTTTCTAAATAAAATAAATGATAGATATTAATATTATAGGCCTATTTGTATTTGACAATGTGTTTTTTTCTGGCTGATACAGTCAAGTTCATATAGTATAAATTGAGAGGTGTAAAAAATATAGAGTTGTATTTACGAATGATGTCAGATTTTTGCTTTTATTTGATTACTTTGTGTACTGTATTACGTTCTTGTATTCTTGTTGTATTTCCTATTCGAAATAAACATTTATAAGTTTCAAGATACTGGATTAGAACTAATGCAAATAATACATTTTGAAACGTTAGATATTGACACCACGACTACGGATAAACACTTTAGTGGGTTAAAAAAATGCCATCTTAAATTTTACAAAATCAAACCAAAAACATTCTTGCTTTAACTGGATTTATTTGTTTGTCACAAGTGGCGTGAATTATTTATTGTTTGAGTAACTATCTAGAACAGTGGTTTCCAACCGAGGATGCATGAACCCCAGGAATCCACACAGTGATTTTTGGGGGTCCATGAGTTTTTCATGCAAAAATTGAAAGCAATATGTTATAGTGAAAGCAGTGGTGGATATTGGGTGAGGCGAATGAGGCAGTTGCCTCGAAAAATACAAGATCGATTCAAGGTGAAGACCTTTTTTATTTTTTATTTTTTAGAGGTCACCATGATCTTGTGAGGAAAGAATGAATTTTATTTCAGTTTTTATTGAAGGGGTCCACAAGTTTTCGTCATATTATCGAAAGGGTTCATGACACTAAAAATGTTGGGAACCACTGGTTTAGGATTTATGACAAATCAGTTTTGCTTCTTTTGAAATCAATTCGTATTTAAATGCTGTTATTTGGAAACCTTTTAAACAGGTTATAAATATCTTCCTTTTTCTATGTAGACTAAAAATTGATTCAAATAAGCAAGTTACAGTTGTTTTCTGAATCTGGGTTAAAAAATTAGCGCTCACAGTAAAGCAGAAGTTCTCAACCAGTGGGTCACAGCAAGTTTTTTTGGTGGGTCACTTAGATATGGTGTGAAAATCGAAATCATATATTTGGAGGAGGCACTGGTTAAATATAACTCTCAACCAAAATAGTCAACTAAAGCATGTATAAAGTCATGCTCATTAACATTCTTAGCTACTAAAACATAATTATTACGCTATTTTTTGAAAGTTTAATTAAAAATTTTAGCAGTCAATAAACATAAGTAATTGCCCAGTTCTCAAAAAATAACATATTACAAATCATTAAAAAAGCAAGAAAAATATTTGAAAACAATTGGCTTCTATTTTAAAATAAATTTCAATAAAAGCAGAAGTAAAATATTATCTCCTTGATATTGCCTACTTTTTACAGTATAACTTTTAAGCCTCTCGTCTGTATTAATTACAAATATTTGCATATAACAGAAATTTAAAATAAAAATTATGATTAGTATTGTATAAGGTAATATTTGTTGCTGTCTATAACCCTAAAAAATAAATTTTTAGGGTATTGGCGTTTTGTTTGAATTAGAAACACTAACTTAATTGCTTTCGACTTTGTAACTCGGCCAGGTTTTGCTTAACTCATTGCCAGTTCCTTCTTTAACGTTTAGAGGAGACGGCCTGGTATTGGTCCTGTTAATAAAAACACGAAGCTTGTATTTACTCTCGCAGTACTCGGTGTTCAATGAATAATTCTTCCACAAGGAAGCTTGGATACCGTTCCAATTAATCTTGACTTTTTGAGAGTAAGGTTTGAGAAATTTTTTTACACTTACAAAAATGCAGCATTTTCCTGGCTGCTATTTACTAACAAGATCATAACTTTTGAATTAAATTGTTCTTAGAATGTTAAAGATGACTGATGTTAAACTTTAGCAAAGACGTGAATTCAATAGATTGCCTTACTACCATATTCTTCACGCATATGCAATGTAAACATCAATGTTTGATTCAAAAAACAAAACCCAACCCAGTAAATTTTAAAACCTTTGTAAAAACTTTGTTATTGTTTTATTTTGTGACAAAACTTTATTGACTCATTTCATACCACAATCTTTATCTTCATTTTTAACTGCTTTTTTTTATTTAAGAAAAGCGATTCTAAAATAATATTGGCCCAGAAAATATTTATGGTCTCAATTTTTCAATAATAAACAAATTCCGGTAGTTTTAGCCGGAAATTTTTCTATATTTTTTTAGTTTTGGCGAGTCGCTTTTACTTCGAAACATTTCTGACGCCATAAAACAGATCGTTATTTTGTTATGGTTTTCCGCTAACGTTGCATAAATGGTACCCTAACATTTCATGCTAAATGAATAAATGGCCATTTGCTATTTCAAGAAAGTTTTATAATAACAACTTGGTATATATTTGTTTAAATACCATTTCTTAACAATACTTACATACAAAAACGTGAAATAAAAACTTTACCTAAAATCGCTTTAGTGCACATAGCATAACAAGTAAAATTTTATGTGCATTAATAAATTTCCATGTAATACCGAAAAACATAATTTTTTGAACGTGTATTTTCCTCGCGATAAACATCTCACTTCTCAATGAAGAAAAAGAGTTTTATGCTCCGAGGCCATTTTGTCGCAGAGAATGGTAAATAATCTTGTTTGGAGCGGTCACGGTTTAATATAATTAACAATTTTTACTGCTGAATTGAGAACACATTTTAATTGTTGGTTCAGTGTTTTGTTAGCAAGATTTTCTCTATGAATAATGCAGTGCGTAAAATTGATATGGGGTGCAATTTGTAACCCTCTTGCTAAAAAGCATTTATGTTTTCCTACCATAGCCCCAGCCCCATTAGTACAAATGCTAATACAACACTCCCATGATAATCCATAATTGTGTAATCTTGCATACACTGTAATAGGTCATAATAATAATACAGAATAGGTCTAGAACCTATTCTGAAATAATACAGAATAGGTCTTCACCTGTGCATGTTCAATATAGCGCTACGCACTTGAGTAATTCTTTTTCAAGCTTCCCATTGGTTATATACCTAACAAACACAATCAATTGCGCTAAACCAGACACATCCGTAGACTCATCCAACTGCAAATCGTATTTTCCTGGTTTAACTCTATCAATCATCATCAAAGGCACTTAATATCTTGACTCATTTCACTAATACGTTGGAAAATGGTATCACCAGAAAATGGTATTTCTTTTATTTCCTCGGTTACCTTGTCTCCCGTTCATAATTTGACTGATTGCAATAGCAGCAGGTTTGATGAGGGTTTCTCCGATCCTATGTGGTTTTTTATCTTTTGCGATATAATAGGCAACTTCATACGATGCCTTTTGAGCTTTTTCTAAGATTGTAAGGTGCTTTATCATAGTTTTCTTTTAAGTTAACAATTCTTTTTCTAATCGGCAGAAAAAAGATATTGGTTTGTCAATGAATTTCGAATGCTTTGCTATAAAATAGCGTTTCAATTTCCCTGCTTTTAGGCTGTCGTTGGCAAGAACCTCGGAGCAAACAACACATTGAGGACGTGGCTCATTATTTATAAGAATATACTGTATGTGAAACCAACCTTTATAAATTCTTCGCTGTACTTCCGTTTATAATGCTGATTTGAGCGATGCATTTCTTTTCGATGAAGTTCAGGGTGTGAATTTTTTGTTAGGCGCTGATTCCCACTTCTTGAAGATCCAAAGATTTTTGTAGGTACTGGTACGTCCTGTGCTCTTTTCTCTCTTAAATTTTCCACATTTTTTATTGAGCGCTTTTTGGTACCCGCAGTATTGCAACCAGCTTTTTAACATTATTGGTGAATAAAACTAACTTGAAAAACTTAACCTTGCTAAATTTGAAAGTTAATCAAGAATTCCATACAATAACCAGAGGTGGGCAGTACCGTGTACAAAAGTACTGCGGTACTTTTTTTGTAAAGTACCGCGGTACTCCGTCTAATTTTAGGGTCATTGAAAGTTTTTTTTGCAAGCATTGTGACATGTTTCTGTTTTTCGTATCGATTGCAGCTTCAAACTAGTTTCTTGGTTTATAGTAGTATTATCACAAATTGACATTTGTCAAACTTAAGTGTTTACAAGTACTTTCCCCATCCTTCCGGTAGTAGTTACTAGTTAAATTTAAATAAGTTCAGGTTTAAGAACGTTTTACGCACTTCATAGCCAGTAGCCCTTTTGCAACTTTTTATTTAGGCTTAGCTTACTTAGGATAGTAGGGTAGTCTGGGTAGACTAGCATTTTAGTTATTTCTCAAATAAAAACTAAAAAAGTAAATTAAAAATTCGAATTCAATACAATATTTTGGCATCTCTAAAAGCAATTATCTGCTCGATCTTCTGGTTGCTTGCGGACCTGTATATATAGCATTAAATAAGCAGGTACGATATTGCTTAAAAGTTGCCCTTAGAATAACGCCTTCAACGTTTTTGTACGAGTCTCTGAAGAATAAATGGAGTTGAAATACGATAAAAATCAATAAAAATTTTAAATCTTGAAAACGAACGATGGGTTTGTGTATGAAGCTTATTTTGTCTTATATTTTTCCATGAATCTTAATCATGTTATTAATGTGCATAGAAAAAGAAAAAATTTTAAAATTGGTTGAAAAAATATTGTTTTAACTTATCTGTTTAAATATCAGGTTTTGTTTTGACTAAATTGAAGAAAGATATTAATTGCTTATGCGCTTGAAGTTTTACTTTATATAATTAATTGTATCATTTTTTATAGGCCAGCGTCATTCTATGTTATTCGACTTTGTGTTTTTCTTGAAACTTTATTCAAACTCCATTTTTTTGACCAATTTTAACAGAATAAAAAGAGGTTACTGAAATGAAACCAACCAATAAAATTCTAATTACCACAAAAAAATGACACAATCATTTTTCAGTGTTAATATTGAACTTAACGTAAAACGCACCAACAGAGGTTATTTGACTTGTTTTTATTCAAGCAGATGACACATCAAATGTAGCAGAGTTAAAAGATCCCTGCTCCAGCTTTTTTCTTATATTTTTGTTTGCAACAAGAACAAGCAGTGGAAAATATTTTACAACACTACGCACCGGTATTAAAATTTAGCATAAATGACTTGGCGTGAATAACTATTTTATTTTTATATATTACTTTTTGTACCGTACAATATCTAGATAAGTGTGCGTTCGTTTTTCCTCCTTGTAAGTTTATGTTTGAAATAACTTTAAATAGAATAGCCTACTTTTCTTTGTTGCACTGAGCGTTTGATAAAAATGACCAAAAGATCGAATTATATAGATTCATTTAAAAAGTGAAGTTTTAAGAAATATTTGTCGCAGTTTGCTTGAGGTGATCGAAAATTATCAAAGGACTTCCGTCCTACTTTTGAATTTTTCTGGGAACTGTATCGAACATTTACGTAAACAACGTCAAAAGACATTCGAATAGCATACATATTATGTTGATAAACATACACATTGAGTGTAATATCATTAATTGGTTGCATAGGCGTACCAGCCAAAAAAATATGGGGGCAATGACGTTTTGCCCAAATTTTGTGACGTTTTCCCGAATCATAATTTTCTAGCACATTAGGGATAGAACAAAAAATTGTCTGAGATTCGCAAACCAAAAACAAATTTTGTCCTAAAATCATAGTGATCTTTAAAAAAAAAAGAAAAGTCTTCACTTGAAGTCAGTCTCATATTTTTCAATTTTCGCCCCAAAAGCAAGGTGTTCTCTACAAAAAAAAAAGTCTTCACCTAAATTTGGTAACTATTTTTTGCAGTTTGATTATTGTCACTGTCCTAAAATTTTTGACTTTGCCCAAATATTTTCTTGTCACTGCCCGAAAAATTTCAATTTTGCCTAATCTTAGAAACTTGGGTGAGCATTTGCCCTCTCTTCCCCCCCGGCAGGTACGGCTATGATTGGTTGTACCGATGTTATGATACCGATATTCTAATGTCAAAATTCGTACTATAAATTAAATAATTGTGAAAGAAACAATGTCGGTGTGGTAAGTTGTGACCAAATCAATATTAAAATCCCAAATTACTCTCGGTAGAAATTCATTTTGATGATAATGACTGTTTTATAAAATGTTAGGTTGTTTTATACTCTGACGCAGGGATGCTCAATCTTTTAATCATTATGGTCCAACTTTTTTCGAAAAGTTTATTGCAAATCGCAATCGGTGCAGAAATTAAAGTATCTTTTTTTTTGTCTTTACTTATTTTTAATGTTTTATTTTTGAATGAACTTCCTTGACAACAGGAATTCGGACTACAAATTTAGTTAAAGACCAAACAAAAAAGGTCACCAGTTTGATATATTCACGTGTTTTATTCTTATATAAAGCGAAAAATCTTTAGTGGGACGAAAATTAGCCTACTTATTCCGATTTTTCTGCGCGTCATTGGATTGATTCAAAGCATTACCATAATTTGATCGATTATGTAATTACAAATTCTTTGACATGCTTCAACAATAGACTTTGCGGGTCTCGGGTTGGGCACCCCTGCTCTGACAAAATGTAAATAAATCAATGTACGGTAAATTTAAAATCAAAAAATATACGCCACACCATTAGTCAAGTTCAACTATAAAATATTCTACTATGTAAGCTAGACTAACCTACTAAAAAAGAAAAAAGCTTGCAAAAATCAAAAAAAAATTAATTTTATCAAAGTAATCAATCCTAACTAAATTTTTTAAATAAGGCATATTATAATATTTTAAAATAATTATAAAAAAGTACAATGTGACACTTAAAATTTCAATTTTTTCTTAGAATGAATTGTATTTCTTTTTATTATATGAAAAGTTTATTTCCAAAATTGTTTAAAATGTCCAGTGAATTTTGAAAACATTCGTTGTTGCTAAGATCGAAGCATTTTAATAATAAAATCAGATTTTGCTGAAATAGAGTTTCTTCTTCTGTGAACTGCAGTAACCTCCTTAAGGAAATTCCAACTGTGAAAGAATTTTACTTTTAATCATACGATCAATTAAACCCCCAAAGTCGTTAACTTTCTGAAACCAACCTTGATAATTTTGGCCAATTTACGAAAGTTGACTACCTTTCGAAACTTGCTTTTTCAATCCGAAATAATATTTTATTACAACATTTAAGTACCGGTATCTCTATCCAAAGAGTATGAAATTTTTTTCTATGCGACCTTAAATAACATTTTTGTTGACTCCAGCTGATTTCAGCTGGGGTCAACAACAAGCTGTAGTGTCCTGACGAGACCTAACAAGGACGAAACAGGTCTGTCGGCATTTGCTTGTTGATTGGCTTGACTATTCTTACTTAATGTTAGCAATGGAACTGCAAGGTCTAGCTTGGCTTTACCCGATTCGTGTTAGCTGACTCGATGATATGGTTAGCATATCGAAACCACCGTCAGTATGTCCTTGCGGCTTAGCCGTGCTTATCGTAGTTACGCTGGTAGTGCATTGTTTTCATTAAACTATATACGTCATAACATATACAAAAAAATTGTGCATGGTCACCGCACCAGTTGTGCAAAAAAAAGAGTGATTATCGTGTTTAATGTGCATATAGTAATTATTGTGCAAAAAAGACATTGTAGCTTTGGAAAAAGTAGCATTTTTGCGTGCAATTATGTCAAATCTTTAGCGCTTTCGGCGCTAAATATGATATATCAGAAATTATAGGAATCAATCTTAGTGTAGTAAATATTTTCTGAAGGTATGCAAATTAATACGATTTTTGACAAACTTTTTTTAATATAAAAAACAAAGCAGAAGACAACGTATTCATTAGGCTTTTCATATATCCAAGGCATATTTTATGCAAAAAATCAAGTTAAAAACATATTTACGCATGTTTTTTACATCCAAAGCATAATTGATTTTTGAAAGTGAACAGTTGGATACGTACGATATTGTTTTCGCTTTGCTAAATACAATTTTTAAATGTCAAATGAAATTCAATGTATGGCGGTGTTTTAGTTTTTACCATTAATTTTTATTTTTCAAAAGTACCGTACCCGTACCGCGGTACAATTTTAGCAAGGTACCGAGTACCGGTACCACGGTACTTTTACGAAGTACCGTGCCCACCTATGGCAATAACTATAACAAATGCGACAGTAACCTATATTGTTAAATTAGAATAACAAATCTCACTGTTTGTCTTATCAAGCAATTTCGCACAGCTGCTAATCTCGCATTGTGCAACAGTAACAAAACAACATGATTGCTTGATGACTACTTAACACGTGTTCTGCTCGATTACGTAACAATGCATTGATAATTATAGATTTAGAATGGTCAAGTTTATTATTATTACACAGATGCGAAGCAGGGGCGCCGGAACCGGGGGGGCAGGGGGGCAGATTGTGCCTTTTGAAATTTGTCTTATAGAGATATTTTTAGATCTGCTCTACATTTAACCTATTCAATCTCGATCACCATCAAATGCAACGATGTTTCTAAAATTAAAGACATCCGTAAATCATGGTACAATAATGAAAGTCGCGAAAATCGTAAGTTCGCAAAAACTTTAAAAAAAAAACTAAAATTGAATGTATGATATGAATAATTTTATTGTTCAAATATTAATTAGTGTCGGCAGCGTGGTCGAGTGGTTAAAGCACCGGACTGATGATCAGCATGGTCTAGGTTCAAAACCCACTTGCGCCATTCTGTTGTGTCCTTGGGAAAGACACTTTACGGCACTGCTTGGTGGTCTTGACAAGCAGTTCTAAATTACAGTCATATCTCTACTAAATTACTAGCGGACAGCAATATCTTGGCATCTCCGGAAGCAGGTCGGGGTAATTGCTTACCCTATATATAGCGCCTCCGTCGCTTTCCTGCGAGTCAGGAGGATAAATATAGAGATAAAAATAAAAAAAAAATAAAATAAAGTTTTACTGTTCATTCTAGTGTAATCTTTTAAGAAAATCGAAACAAATCTTGAGTTTACTAAAAAATTTGTTTTTTACTTGAACTTATCCCGAACAGCTTGAGTTAGGCTCAATCACCTGCAAAGTGATTTTCAAGAAAGAAACTTTTTTTTGTAGAGAACACCTTGCCTTTGGGTCGAAAATTGAAAAATATGAGACTGAATTCAAGTGAATTTCAATTAGGGCACTCTTGAACTAACCACAGACCACGTACTAATATCTTGGCTAATACATCGGGCAGCACAAGGAGCACGAGGTCTGACGGTTTAGAAGACGAAACCCGATACTGGCTCAACACCATCACTGCCAGTATCAGATACAGCAGCCTGGGATTATAAAAAAAAATCCTCGGCCCCAGTCCGGATTATGACTGAGCCAAAGTGGATGCCCTTTTAAACGACGACAAAGACAACAAGCAATACTCCCTCAAGCCTAAAAAGGCTTGAAATTTAACAGTAAGCAGTATTTTTATTGTTTTGATATAAAAATATTGGGAAAATTTTTAAAGTGTTAAGATTATGAATTATAAATTTATATGCGCGCAGCAGAAATAAGGTCACATGGTCAAAAAAAGATTGACAAACACGGTTTTAGATGATTTATTAGTTTACAGAAATAGCATAGAATTCACGATTGATTAAAAAATTCCCGAGGTGAATTTAAACACCTTTAAAACTATTGCTCAGTGAATGCCGGTTTGAGACAATTTATCGTGAACCTCCGTTAATTTTGTCTGTTTGTTTGTTATATCTTTCTATTCAGCAATAAAATAAATAAAACTCTTTTTCAATTCAACTATAACCTAAGTACAGTAGTTAAATACACGTTCAAAAATAGTTTTTTTGTATTCAGTAATGTGATGGTAATATGATGAAAGTAAATTACTACCCGGTGTACTGCTTAACCTTATTTCGAAATAAACGCAAAAAGTCTGAAAGAGCACAAAACCCAACCGTCCGAATCTAATATCGGACTTTATCAAACTGTTGGAGACAGCTGGCTCAGGTAATTTTTTTAGACATCGATCGGTTGACTTATCCAATCAAAGTCCTTTCTAATCATCAATTTGAAGTGAAAGGCTATTTTAGTTTTTAAATATCTTTCAACGTTGTTGATTTTTTTTAACTATTAGTCGCAAGTAAAGACTTTTTTTATTTTTCAGCAATCTATTTAAACAATTTGATAAACTAGCAACTGATTCCAACAATTTTGAAAAAGACCCCAGTTCTGAAGAACTTGGGTGGTTCTTATTAAGCTTTTTAAGTACCTCAAAATTAATTGTTATGAGCTTCGATTCAGATACAGGTAAATAAAATTTCACAGCTGTTACAGCTGTTAGACTTTTACACTTTTCTTGTATGAATGCTGCATTCCAAAAAAACTGATTTATTAGAAAAAAAGTCCCAGAGAATACGCAACAGTTATCATAATAAATTTTCTTTTTTTCTTTTTTTTTTTCTATATAAATCAGCACGAATCGACGTCCTTCTCATTTTAATGCAGTGCGCTTCAACCTTTTCGATATGACTGAACCCTTGAGCTAATTTTGCAATTTTGCTAAACCCATACCCGTACAAGCCTGAGAGAGAAGGAGGGCGATTGTCATCCCAAGTTTCAAAAATTTGGACACAATCAAATTTTTTCGATCAGTGACAAGAAATACAATATTTGGGCAAAATTAGAAATTTCAGGACAGCGACAAGAATATTAGAACTGTTTCTGCAAGACAAAGTTTCCAAATTTTGAAAAACAATTGCAGTTCGTGGTGAAGACCTCTTTTAGAGATCGGTACCTTTTTGAGTCGAAAATTGAAAAATCCAAAACAGATTCAAAAGCCTTTTTTTATGGTCTTCATTTTGAATCTGTCTCAGATTTCTCAATTTTCCACTTAGCAGGACCGTTTAGCAGTGCAAGGTGCCATAAAATATCTTTTCCAAGGACTTTAACCAGAAGTAAAACTATCAGTCAAGACTACGTTTATTGCTGTCCAGCTCAAAACGGCAATCTATTCTGCTATAAAATAAATAAAATTTTTTTTGATTCAGTTAAGTCAGAAGTTCTCAACCTTTTTACTAATTAATTTTTTTAACTAGTTTTACTTTTAAATAAAGACTTAAACCAAGCAAAACTTTGAAGCTGTGAAAGAAAACAAAATTTTGATTGTTTGCGGCACCCCGGTTGAGAACCATTGAGAAAAGTAGTCTAAAGTCTTTATTTCTAAAACAAACTTTTCAGCCATCGATTTAGTCTATTCGGGCACTTTTAGACGCCAACAAGTGGTTCTTACAACTTTAAAAAAAGACCCTAGAAGTAAAGAACTCAGACCAACCTAATTTATCATCTTAAGGAACACAAAATTAACTGTGACAAATTTTTATCTGTTTGTCGTTGTCGTTTGGAGAGCATTCGTTTTGGAACAGACACAAACAGAACAGGGGCCGATTGTTTATCTTTTCACTACCACAGCCTTCTTTAATGCCCGTATTGGATGCTGGTAGCGATGATTTCAACCCAATATCAAGTTTTGTCATAATGAACCGTCAGACCTTGTGCTCCATTGGACACCTGATATATGAATTTTTGATCTGTTTAAAGTTAAATAAAATTTTACCACGGTTACCGTTAACTTTTACAAGTTTTTTGGGTAAGTGACGCATGCCAAAAAACAAAAAAATGCTCAAATAATCATACTTGTCTGGCATTTTTTTCATGCTTTTCACTATATAAATCAGCTCAAGTTGATTTCCTTCTCATTCTGACAGTCATCTTAATGTCAAAATTACGGTTTAAGAAATTTCTTTAGCATTTTAAGAAGCCTTTTTTTTCTAGAGCAACTAGTTTAGATTTATTGAAATGTATTAAAATCTTAGACCAATTTTCACTGACATTTTAAACTCTAAAACTTGGTAACGTTTGAAATCTGACAAAGTATGAATGCTTGATGTATCTGAAAAATCGTAAAATTTACAAAAATAAATTCACAAAGGTGTATGACAACATTCAATAATGGCAGGGACTGCAAGTAAGGTCATTGAAACCAGGATTAGCGATGGTGTGACGATATTGTTTAGATGCGTTTTTTGATCTAGAGAAAACGGGAGCAAATCAACGCCAATAGCTATTCAAATTTTTTTAGTAACCTTAAAGCCTGTTTTATATAAAAACATAGTTAACAAATGGTCAAATTAAAAAAAATAAACAAAAAATTTTGAGAGCAATTATTAGTCATTGTTGCAGGTAGTCGACATTTGGATACCTGTTTAACTGTTAATTTTCTTTAATCAGATAAATTTGTAAAAAAATTAATTAGCAAGGATTAAGTAATTACGCTGTGTTTGGTTTTGAACGATTGCTTATAATCAAGCAATCTATATTAACTTTAAATCTTAATCGGTATATCGCTTAGTATTTTAGTTTAAATGTCATATTAGTTTATTTACTTAAACAAATTTAATATGTCTTTATTTGAAGCATCATTATAAAAAAATTAATATACGTGTATTGATTTTTTTCGTATGTATTGCAAATCTTCCAACATACAAAACTACCTTACATAATCTGGTTGACTTTTTTTTTCGACACATTCTTTTATGTTATCTGGAACACCACTTAGGGCAAAAAATATTGGTCAGTATTAGTTTTGCTTACTTATGTACCGTAAGTGTAATTTTGAAATAGGTTTTGAAATAGGTAAATCAATATTGACCAAAAATGTTTTCAGAGCTAGAGTTTAAAAGAATTGATTTTTAGTCATTTAGATTTTAAGCCAAATTTGGGTATAAAAAACGCTATTATAATAGCAATAAAATCAAATGTTGCATACAAAACTCTTTTATTTAAAAAGTAAAAAAAAAAAATGCTCTTTTGGAAAACTCAAACGTTTTTGTTTAGTTTTTTTCTCAAGGTTACGCTAGAATAACCTGTAAAACGCATTGTATAATATGAAGAATTTTAGTATTCAGATATATTCTAGCGTAACTTTTTGAAGAAAACTAAAAGGAAACGCTTGAGTTTTTTAAAAAACTTTTTAAGGCTATCTATTTAAACAAAAGAGTTTTGTATAAGGCCTTCATTTCTAATAATCATTTAAAAATTTTGCAGCAGCAAAAAACTCTTTAGAGCTACGTATTATATGTAAAAATATTTGAATGATTTCAATAAAAATAAAGATGAAATTATCTGTCAAATTTTAATGCAATTATGATTTTAGTTTAGTTGCCTTTTGATCAGAAAAAAATTTCTTGTATTGAATTTCTTATTAAAATGTAGCAACTTTAAACAATTTGACATCTGTTCAAGATTCTTTTTTTTGTTAACAATAGTTTAGATAAAGATTTTTTTTTAAATACCACGAGAAAAAATTCAGCTGTTTATTTCATAAAAAATTTTGAAAAAATAAAAATTTTAGCTATTTTAGTTTTGTTTGGTGCTTCAATCTATTTCAGTCTATTGTCATCCACGTGTAGAAGTCTATCCATTTTAAGTCAGACACGGGCAAAACTGGAGCCAAAAAATTATTCTTTTATACCGGCTTTGTCAGTTGTGAATGTTTAATTTAAAGGTACATCAATCATGCAAAGTCTAGATTGAAATATAAATTATACTTTACAAGATTTTAGATTTAGTCGTATGTTGCTCGATTTTATACATCCCATGCCACGTGGAAGTCAGAAAGATTAACATAATCATATGATATAATATCATTAGTTATCCTCCTGACTTCCATGAAAACAAAAAACGTTTAACTTAACGCAAACGTCATTAACCACCTAAATTGCTGTTTAGATTATTATGTCTGGTTCAAAGTTATTTTTTATTTTATTTTACAATTTTTGCTGCAATTTGTCTGTGATTAAGAGCTGTTTTCTAACGCTAACAATCATAGTAAAAAGCAGACGTGGTGTGCATTTCCCAAGTAGACAACTAAATGACCTGACAAGAGGTTGAATTGCAGCTGGGTTGATGGTGGGGCCGATAGAAAATAGCGTTTTAAACTTTAAGCCACCTCCTCACTTAATTTTTCTAATAAATAGCTATGATTGAATTTGAACATATACAGTTTATAAGTTGATGCGTAAAAAACAACTCAAAATTTAAAATAAAATTAGGATTTTTTAGATTTTACACTGTTATTAAGAGTACAACCATCATTAAGAATTTTCTAGCGGCTGTTTAGTATATCTTTAAATTTATCAAAATTTTCATATTTTATCGATTTAATTGAGTATGCAAAGCTGCATCATATACTGATAAAAGGCAACGATGCGCTATTGTAAATTTGAAGGTTCATTCTGTTCTTTAGTAGGATATTATAAGTATAGTTTATTTTTTTTGTTTCGTTTTAATGAAACCACACAGTCAAACTTTAGAATCATAATTATTTTTCAAATGACAATAATTTCAAAATTTTTAGCATACGATTATCTATGTAATACATTGTCTATCTGCTATCATTATTAATCAAAAAACAAAATAAAAAATGACACAAGCAAATCAACTTGAAAATGAAAATACTATCACCAAAGAAATGCAAAAAAGTCGAAGCTTCAAATCGCTCTTTGTTGTCCATGTTAATATTAATGGTTTTAAAGCAAATGGTAAAAAACTTGAAAAATATCTTTTTAAAAACGGTTACGGACCAGATGTTATTTGTATTTCTGAAACACACGGCAGCGATAAAGCTCCTAATTTTGAAACTTCAAAAATTAACTACAATCGTTTTCTTTTCTATCGACGTTTAACTGATTGGAGTGGTGTAGGAATGTATGTCAACTCTTCTTTACGGTGCAAAGAGCGAAAAGATTTATCAGAAATCATCGTAACGAATTCTATTCATCAATGGGTTGAATTGACCGATGATCACGGCAAGCAGATAATTGTTGGAGTTGTTTACAGACATGATGATAAGGAAAATGTTAAAGAACTTTGCCAAGTCAAAAAATGTAAAGGTACCAAACAGTTTCTTATGGACTTTACCACGATAACAGAAAAAATAGAGAAAGAAGGTAAAGCATTTTACGTTTTAGGTGATTTTAACATACATTTGGAGGAATCAGAAAATCTAGAGTATACAAAACGCTTGGAAAAGTTTAAATATAAGCAACTCATCAAAGAAACAACGAGAGTTGATAAGAGTTCAAAAAAAAAATCTTTGATCGACCACATTTATACAAATAATTTTTTAAATAAAAATTTTAAATCAGCTGGAGTCGCAAATGACTTGAAATCTGTGTTCGATCATTACCCTATATATTGCTTTATCCCAAACACAACGTTTTATTGCAACATTGAAAACAATGTGATGATTAATCTAAAGACGCTTTTCGAGTCAGGAGTGAATTTATTTGAAAAAGAAATGATCCTTAACCCTAACCCTAACCCTAACCCTAAGCCAATTGAATTTTTTTGTGAAAAATTAAAAAATTCTATAATGACGCGTTTTCAAGATAGCTATTCTTTGCTGCTGAAACAGCTAAAATCTCTCTGTATCCAGTTTTTTTCAGTCACAAAGGAATTTAAAATATTAGCTGAATTCATTACAAAGTTTGAAACTGTTCAATCAATTAGGAGCAATTGCGAATTAATGATTAAAATTTTTAACAGAATAAAAACATTATCAAAAGATTCATACTCAATAATGCTACTTCCAGAGAAAAGCGAATCACTAACTTTTGTAAAGGAGTCTATACAAGAAATTTTGAAACATATGGATGCCATGAAAATTTGCGATTTATTAAAAATATTCAAGTCTATAGAATATTCAGATGACAATTTCGATTCTACTTTGAGTGATTTACAACAGGATGAAAATTCTGAATGGAGTTGTTCAGATACCGATGAAGAAGAATCCCACATAGGTGCATTAGAAGACTATCAAGATTTCGATTGGACTGAGTTATCTAAAAATCGTGTATCGAAAAAATTAAAAATTTATTTACGGGATATATCTTTGGCATATAAAATAAAACTTTCAGCATTTAAAAATAGATGTCCAAATGTTATTATGAAAAAATATGGCAAGTTATTGGAGAAAGTAATAAATGAATATAATGAAAAAAATAAAATACATGCAAAACTTTCCGAATTGCGAGACGAAATGAAAAAACTTTTAAATGTTGACGAGTTTGAAATCTTTTTATTGCAACTATCGCCTGTTAAATGTCCTCGTATTGCGACATTTCTAGATAAACTTCAAAACTTATATAGCCAATTGGAAATTGAAGTGTTTGAAACTAAAACAATTTTTTGTATTTATCTTTCAGAAACTAATACGAGTGCTTCAAAAATTTTATTTAAAAAGAAATAGAATCTATAAGAGTTACTTTCTGACGAACCGTAAAGACGAAAAAGGCTGTTGAAGTTTTTTTTTTAATTTTTGCTTAGCTTTTGTAATTTAATATGCATGTATATGTAGTATATTCTATTTAAAAAAGAGTTACTTCCTAATGAGCCGTAAACAGTGTGTTGATGTTTTTTAATAAAAATTTTTTCGAGGTTTTTATAATTTAATCTGCTGCTCTTGAATTTTAATAGAGCTCCCTTCTGACATTCTTACCAACTTCTATTGTATATAGTGTCGCGTTGTATAGTTTTTTTTTTAAAGTAAGGGTAATGGTAAGATTGTATCTGTACAAACAAAATTAATTATAAATTTAGTTAATCAAGATTTGTTTGTTATAGCAGCAAATTCTTAGGTTGTACACTTCGAAGCGTAGATTGACATCGTTATACGCTGTATTGTTATATTTTTTTATTACATTTTATTAAATTGCTTATGTAGTTAAGAATTGTACTTAATTCGATTTGTTAGTGGTTTTTAATTACTTTTTATGCTTATTTATGTATTGTTGTGTTCCCTATTACAGTAAATACATTTTTTAACAGTAAATTTATCAACTTCAAACAATGATTTTTGACTTTTGATGGTTTTTATGACTAATTCTTGTCGATGCAAAATAACTTGCATTGTAAATCTAATAAAAAAAAGATATCAACAGCAACTGATAGCATTGTGGTTAAGAAAAGTTAAAGATAAACAAAATCTATCCGACAAATATGTTACAACAATTTTAAATTTTTAAAAAGAGCTTTGAGACAAATTCATGGTTACTGTCATCAAAAAAATTTGGAAAATGCAAAGTCTGGCTTACTTTATTAAAAACGATAGGCTATGTACTTAAAAGCCACACAAAAACTTGCATTCAAAAATAATGCATGAAACTTATGCCTTTTTAAATTTCTGTTTAATGGTAGAACATAATTTTTAGAAATACGTAGATATAATATAGCTCAATGTAAAGATGTATTAATTAAATGACGTAGAACAACAAAAACTGTTACAAACAATCTTCTATAGACAAATTACTTATAAAAAGCAAACACCTAAAATAAATTGTTTCACCTTAAGATGTTTATCAAAAACATGAAACATAAATCATATTAGTCAAAAATATATACAACATTTTAACAATGGCTTTTATGAGTAAAGCTAAAAAAGAACTAAAGACCAAGTATTTTTTATTCTATTTACGCCAAAGCTTGCCGTACGTTTGCTGTGCCATTTTCCACACCACGAAGCTTGTATTGCGGAACTGTGTTCATTACAAAAACAAATGTTTGGTATTGCGAATCTTTCTTAAAAGTCCATCAGCACACTTTCTTAAAAACTGCTTCCACTGGCAAAAATATGGATTGAATGGAACAAAGTTTTTTCTTACATTTACCCAATGCACAAAAGATGATGTAAGTGCAACAATTTGTAATAAAGTGATATCACTACTACCAAATCGCTGCCTGATATGTTCTTTCTGCTGGGGATGGCAAAAAAATTTTCACGGACCCGTAGTTCCCGATTATTGCTTGAACCAACATTTTAAAAACTTAGATAAAACAAATCCCTAAAAAGAAACAAGAACAAGCGAAAAAACCAAACGTTGTTACAGCAAAAAAACTAGATATAGTAATAGTAGTTAGGCTCGGGTCATTTGACGCGCGTTTATGCGGTGCTGTAGGAGGTCCGACGGAAGTCGCACCTCCGCGGAACGGTGGTGCTCCATCCAACGGATCCAGTTAAATCGAAGAAGTCCAAGAAGGTAAAAAATGGAAGACTGTAGTCAATATACTTAATAAAAATCAAAGTTATTATTTGAATAACTCATTAGCATCAGCTAGCGGTGGTTAAAGATCTAGATGAAATTAGGTAATCAAACTTGATTACCTAATTTTATTTAGAAACAGGTTCGATTCCTGAATGCAATGAATCAAATTTTAGTTATTGTTCAATGAAACCTAAAATCTAACTAATCCGAGTTGGTCAATTAATTTTCGATTGAAGTATGTTAGATAATATATTTGAAAAGCTAAGATCAGTCAAAGAAATGGACCAAAAACATATTAGTATGACGATTAACCTTATACTTAACCTGTCAAGGGATTATTTAACTGTTTGTTATAATTGCAGTAAAAAAACAGCTTTCTAACAGATGATTTTTTCAAAGTCTTATAAAAGATTTAATTATGTTTAAAGACACGTTGCTAAAAAGCAACAATAAACTTTCTAACAAATTTGTAACTAATATAGAGTTTTATAGAAAGTTCAAAAACAAAGAGTTACCTTGAAAGACATGTCAGTAAAAACAATTAGCTTTGTAGCAAAGACAAACAAAGTCTTATAAAAATAAGTAGAAGCGCATATTTTTAAACCGGAATTAGCTTTTAACCAATAAATTTTTAACAAGTTCATAAGCAATTATCCTAAAAGACATGTCTCTAAAAACCAATAAATAAATCTCTAACCAGTGATTTTTTATCAAGTTTACAAACAAGTATAAATAATTATCTGGAAAGACAGGTCTCTAAAAACAACAGTTAACTTTCTAACAAATGTTTTACTTATTGAAACTAAGTCAAACGAGTTCAAAGTCTTGTAAAACTATAATCCGTTATTTTAAAACAAATTACTAATTAATGATTTTATCACTTACAAACAAGTATAAATAGAGTCTTATAAAAAGTTATTAATAAAAACAAGTATAAAGAGTTACCTTGAAAGACATGTTAAAGTTCATAAGCAATTATCCTGAAAGACATGTCTCTAAAAAACAATAATTAAATTTCTAACCAGTGATTTTAACAAAGACAAACGAGTTTAAATTCTTGATTTTAATTTAAAATCTAAGATCTATTTGTTCAATTTTTTAAGATTTTATTTTAAAACTTGTTATTCAAATAAATTAACCCTAAGATCTGGCTAATCCAAGCTAAGTTTGATTCTTGCTCAACGAAGTTGTTTTTATGTGTGAGTTTGATTTCTACTCAGAACAACAACAAAGTTGCGCTTATCTATGATTTTGATTTTTTTAAATGCTAGACATTGCAGTTGCCTTATCTAAAATGCAGTTGCAGTTGCAGTCAAGTATAAGGATAAGTTTATTTCTTCATTGAATTAATTTCTTTAAAAAGTTTTTCAAAAATCTTAAACCGAATTTTGTTTTTTTTAATTAAAAAGTCTTTTCTTTCTTCTAATTACAGACAATTTGATGTATTTTTTTTTCCTAAAACAATGTTTATATGTATAGTATATTATTAACAATTATTATTATATTAGTATATTATTAAAAAAGGGTTAAAAAAGTATATTATTATATTAGTATATTATTAAAAAAAAAAGGGTTCCATAACACTTTAAACTTTTCCGTTTTATTAGAAGCATATCGTTCGAGATACATTTCATTTGTGTACTACATTTTGCGTTTCTCACTCGAAAAACATGTCTTTAAAAGTGACTTTTTTAGAAAATTTGATTATTACTTTGTTTATCTGCATGAAGTTAAAGCTGTTTTCCTTCTTTTTTGTTTGTTGTCAGATTGCAAGCCATTAACTAAGATATCTAAAAAAGTTATAATTAATTTTAAATTTAGTCCTGTGGTTCAGGAGGATAAATATAGAGATAAAATGAAACAAAATAAAATAAATTGTATGACAGAAAGTTTAAAAAATTCTAGCTCGTATTAGATAAAAGGTAAATTTTAAACTTTGAATTACTAAATTTTCTTTAAAAACAAAATCGTTTGTTATTAACATTATACAAGCATTTCTAAAAACTCAAATAACCTATTTTTAGATATGTTTAAAATGTCAATACGATAAATTTTTGCAACAGATTACTAAGCCCAAGATCTCCCGGTTAATAGATGGATCAAGAATTAAACACAGGACCTTTAAATCTCATATTCACAAAAAATCAAGATTTGAATACAAATTTTTAGTCTTAAGGTTGTACATTATAAATATCGAAATAATTAGAAAAACTGAAAAGCCTTTTTAAAGAAATTAATAAAATAATAAACTTGTTCTTACATTTGATTTGAACTGCATATCAAAGAAGACGTAATATTTTTATAGATTGTAGGTTTTTGCTACGGCTTCCAAATTACGTCATTTTCTTAAAAATTCTAATTTATTTTAAAAATAATAAAGGTTTTTAAGGATTCTTTCAACCCGTTGTTTTGTTAACATAAAAAGATACCTGAACTTCATTGCATTGTTAGAATAAGACCTCAGGCATTTCACTGGCGTGTCTTGGTACTGTTATGACAATGTCTGTTTCTAAAAAACTTCTGAACATATACTTCACTGTTGAACTTTTTGAGTTAAAACAAGACCTCTACTACATGACTTTTGATTTTATGTTTTTCTG